>JAVGVS010000128.1:540000-547500 GCA_032718565.1 Distichodus sexfasciatus
GTCCAAATTAAAAAATCAATTAACTAGCAGGTTAAGGTAAAGAAACATTAGAAGAAACTAAATGATTTAGGTCACTTCAGGGCAAAATATTCTGCTTTGCCCTACGTTTTCCAAACCCTATAACTGCAGTGTATTTGTAGGGGAAAGTACTTTTGAGGGGGAATGGCATCCCTGTGGTGAAAGATCAGATCCAAAACCTCGACGAGGAGGAGGAGGAGAAACGTTGCTTAGCAATAAGCATCACCAAACTGCCCGTTTACCATAAACACCAAAACAAACAAAAAAACAAAGAGAGCCAGCACGCCCAGCACACGGGTCTGACCACAATTAAACCCAGCTGGGAGTTCTCCATCACAACTTGGACTGAGGCTAAAGATGTAACATGTCACTTCTAACATATATTATAATGTGATATTGATTGGAGGTGATATCGTCCAGCCCTGGTTCACAGTTGATTTGTAGTACAAAATTAGACTTGATGTGAACTAGTCAGCTTCTTAAAGTTTACTATTCTTACGCTTAAGAGTGTACGTTTAACCTTAAACTATTTACTACTTTTACTACTTACTAAAAAGTGGTAGAATTTGGTCCTGGGAAGTACTGAAGCCTTAGTTAATTTAGTTAATTTGCTGCTATACGGACTAAGTCTATACTTGCAAACTGTACAGTATTACTATATTGCTACAACATTGCCATAATATTTGCATAATTTTTGCACTGCCTCTACTATTTGCACAACTGTTAAACATGTATACATCACTGGTCACCTTTTAACTAACTATATCTGCACACATTATTGAAAAGTTTTGCACAAAAATGCTGCTATAATATCTGTACAAACTTTAATTTCAGTCAGACTTTTAAGAATACACTTCTATTTATAGACTGGTTATCGAAATCTTTCATATTGAAAACTGTCAGTCAGTTTCCACTTCTAGATTAAAATGTATATTTTGTGTCCTATTTATTATATTGTTTATTGCATGTGCCCTATCTGTTCTTTGTTCTCTCTATTTCTTGTTGCACTGTGTAAACTGGAGCCACGTCTTGTCTCTCTGTATGTCTGTACAATATATAGAAGAGATGACAATAAAGTTGACTTTGACTTTGACTTTAACAAATAGACTACTTAGTACTCTCACAACATAAAGTATATATAGAATATTGTGAATTTAGAGCTGAACTATAGTGTACTTAATTAAATGAACTTTAAGAATACATCTTTTAGTAAGGAATATCATCATGCACTTACGTACAATCAAGAGTGAGACACCGTTTATCCTCAATGTCCAGCAGTTGGTAGTGTAACTTTTAGGGAGTCGGCCCCGTGATCGGAGGAGGGTTGACTGTCAGATGACCCTTAAACCCTAAGAATTCTTCAACTTGAGGAGACAATCAGGTCGCTATAAACTCCTACAATCCGCTCACACACATTTACTTAACAAAACTTTAGGGCACGGTGTATAATGATGACATTGTATAATAAGTCTCTGGTTGCTCCTAACCCTAACGCTGTAGTTGGTAGAATAACGGTGAGCATAACGGTATACTTCTGTAATTGGTACCACTGAGGTGCTCATGAGTAAGGAAGTTTGGTGTTTGGCTCCACTAAGTAATTGTTACAACATCACATCGTTCAGGGAGAAAAGTGTTGGAAACAAACGTATCAGTCATCACACTAATAAATCCCTGCAATGATTACACCATAACAAGCTCTAATCACGTCAATTTCTGTATAAACCTGTTAGGACTTTGGGTGAAGTATTTGTTGTGGCCAAACTTAGAATTTATCCAAGAACTGTGTACGTGTGTGTGACAGTTTGTGTGTGTTTGTGTGGGTGAAAGAGAGAGAGTGGGATGCTTGTGGTTTGGCCATGAAGACTTCAGCTTAACAGTCTTATATTTAAAGTTTCCATCAACTTGAACAAGCGAGGTGGAGTGTGTGAGTCCTCGTGTGTGTGTGTGTGTGCGTGTATCTGTGTATTTCCCTGCTTGAGTTCAGCATGAACACACACACACACACACACACAACAAAGCCGTCTTCGAACTTCAAACGCGCACTGTCGGGAAGGTCGAGGTTCCGTGTGTCTGGTTCAGGTTTTGCGGTTTGCTGTAGTTTATCGTCGCACATATTGTGGCGACTGGGAGGTTTATATTTTCCAACAACAATGGACTAAAAATAAGATTTAGTAAAGTTGGCAGCTACGTGAGACTATAATGAGTACCTCTCGTGTGTGTGGTACAGTTCAGGTCTGTCTTTCATTGGTGTTGGTATTGTAATGGTTAGGGAGTTGGCCCTGTGATCGGTTCAAGTCCCAGACGGGTAAAGGTACCATTGAGGTACTAATGAGCAAGGTACCGTCCCCAAGCACTGCTCCGCGGGCCAAAAAAGCTGCCCACTGCTCCTTCACGGATGGAAAGCTCACATTTGGTTGTGGTGCACTATGTGCTGTGCTGTGTTCACAATGACTAATACTCATTTTACCACTGTGCGGTACGGTACTTCCAATACTGAGATTTCCATCTAAAAAAGTCCCCTTAAAACTAGAGGCGTGAACCTTCACTGGTCTCACGATTCGATTCTAATATGATTATTAGGTCAACGATTCGATTTGATACGATATCTTGATGTATCATGATGCATGCCATCAATTTTTCTACATAACCTCACATTGCACGCAGATAGAAATGCCAGAGTTGCTACCAGGATGTTATTTTTAACTTGAATTTTTATGCCGTAGCCAGAAAATCACCAAGAATGTCATTATGATATAATTGAGCGGTTTTCAGCTGCTTCTGTCCCAGGGACCACCACTCAGAAAGAGCAGTGTGAGTGTGGGAGGGAGTATTTTTTGTATTACTTTTAACATATTTGCATTAAATTCATTATTCATAAAGATTACCAGATCATCTGGAATAATTATTAAAAAGTGATTTTTTCTGCAACGCGATGCATTGATTATGTGATTCATTTCAACACCCCTAGTACTGACATTAATGCATGCTGGAATGACTATGTGCTAACACCAAAAGTTTAGTAGTGTAACAGTTATGGAGTTGGTCCTGTGTTTGGAAGGTTGTTGGTTCAAATCCAAGACTGGTAAAGGTACCACTGCTAGGTACAGCCTAAAGGTACTCATCAACACTGTTATGTATGTAATAATTATGGTGACCATGCGAGTGATTTGCAATTGGATAAAATATTTGTTCCCACCATGCAATTGGGCCAGCTGATAGCGTAAGTGGCAGTTGTTGAACTGAAGGTCACTGGTTCTTATCCACATTTTCCTAATTACAGTCTCCTTGGGAGAAACTTGAGGGTCTTGCTCAGAAACCCAGTGATGGTGGTCCTGGAGAAGCGAGTATCCTAATCTCTTGAACACGTGTTGATGTTTGTTTTTTTGTCTAAACTGAATGAACCTTTATTATGCTACGATCAACTGCCTCATAGTCTTTGCTTAAAGAAAAGGACACTTTGAGTCCAGGGATTTTGAAGAACATATTTTTCCAGATTATTTTAGCATAATTTGCTGTTTTCAGTCCACAACAGTAGGTTGTGTGTGGGTGAAAGTAGTGGTGTGTGTAATTACAGAGTGTTTTAAACCCGCTGCATGTTCGTTCCACCGGCAAAATCTGAAAAAGCCTGGAGAGCAGCCGTGGTGAGTTTCCACACTGGAGGCTTTTGGCTGGGGCCAGTTAGCATTAGCACAAAAATACACTGGCGAGCATGTGGGGACACTTAGCATACATAACACACACACACACCCACGGACGATGAGGCATGAGTGTGTATCACTGCAGTCAATATCTAACAGAGACCAAACTGTGGAAGTCCCGTGTGTGTGTGTGTGTGTGTGTGTGTGTGTGCGTGTGTGTGTGGGACAGATCTTTGCAGGTCTTTGTCTTTGTCACATCGTCATATTAACTAAACAGACAAATGTGAAGAGTTTTGCAGCACAATCAGCAGAAAAGAAACAGATAAGAGTGGAGAGAGAGAGACAGAGAGAGATAGATAGAAATAGATAGAGGACAGCTGACACACACACACACACTCAACACACGCAGGGTGAAGCCTCATATAGCAACACTGATGGACACCTGACAAGCAGCTGCTGTGTTGAGGAGCGTCTGCAGGAGGGATGAGATGTTACACAGACATCAGCTCCAGTCACAATGCAAACTATTCATTTATAAATCCTTTATTACACACAGCAGTGACTCTATTCTGTTTATTTATTTATTCCTTCCTTCCTCTCTTCACTCATTTTCTCTTTCCACTGTTCTTTCTTTCTTTCTTTCTTTCAGCTTTTTGAGAATCTCGTTAATTAAAGCACCTCATATAGGTCTCTGTGTGTGAGTGTGTGCCTTCCAGTGAGTTTTGCCTGTTGAACCAAATGACAACAGCTACCATTTGTTATTTAAGATGTTAGAACAAGCAGTTTCACCATTTTCACTACTGAACATCCCTTCCACATCGCCACCAATCACATCACTGTGTAAAATGCCCATGTCCCATGCATATTTGGATCAATTATTGCATATACTGATTGACTGGATGTAAATGTAAAATCACCTAAATGCAGTATTTCAGGCCAAAACTGTTAAACTATTCAAATGAGATTCGACTGGTTGGTGGTCTAGTGGTTAGGGTACTCTCCTCTGGACTAAGAGGTATCCTCGAATCCTCAAATCCTACCTCCATCATTGCCACCACAGGGTTCCTGAACAAGACCTTTAGTCCCAAGTTGTTCTCAGGGAAAAAGTTCCTGTAATTAGGAAAATGGAAGTTGCTCTGGATAAAAGCGTCTACTAAATGCCGTAAATGTAGAATGTAAATGTTCCTGACGCAGCCAGTTCAATAATAATTTTACATAATAAGAATAACTGTACTGTATTTGCAAAGTTTTCAGACAGAGTTTTGCAAGCTTTCATTGCCACAGACCCAAAGCATCTAAAAGTGTATTTTTCCCTGCAATGCCACTGCAAGTCTCCTCTAAACTCCTGCCCAGGCCGGGTGAGTGAGTGAGTGAGTGAGAGCTGGGCTGGGTTAAGTGGAGAGGTTTTTTGTCACCGAGGGCTGAGCTGTGTTTTTTATTCTTTGCTATAATACGGCAGCAGAATTCGATACCGACCACACCTCCAGTTTTTGTGGAGAAATCTCAGCACAACCTCCACTCATGATCGCTCAGTCGGAACCCGACCCCTCCTACAACAACACTCACATTCACACCTGAACGAGCCGAGCAGCTCTGAATCGGGGCGTGAGCCAGACTCGCTTCACACCGTTAGATACGAAGAGGCAGAGAGAAAGGAGAAACGCTGCTGAAACTGGAAAGGAATGTAACAATACTTCGTATCGGATTGCATCGTTCATCATCAGGCTGTCAGCATGACATATGGGATGTAATAATGGGGAAACATGGGAACAATAGTAGCTTTCACGTTTTTATATGGCTAAATTAGACCTAACACATTTACACCTAATAAGGAATAAAAAATTTAAAAAATGTACTCCTGCAAAAGTCAGAACGTATGGATGTCTGTCTGTTCAAGTGGATGCTGTTAAGAGCTGTAATGTGATTTAAGTAGGGATGCAGGATAAGGGAATTATTGTCCGATGCCGATATCCGATATTTTCATGCGTATATCTGCCGATACAGATAAATGAGGAAGGAGTCGGGTGTGTAAAAACAAGGTATTTTGCTCGCCTTCATACTCAAAATTTTGGCTCAAAATAACGGCATACATTTTTGTTCGACCTGGACATGCCTGGCACAAGCGCTACCTTTCCAGTAGCAGCCAGTAACATTGGTGATGTGTGTTTGGGAGGTGGACCTCAAGTAGAGCACACCATTTAACACTTTGTACAGCTAGACATGTTATGTTAGACATTCATGGAGTGTTAATCGATGCCCGACACAATGCTTTACCCTCTAAAGGTAGGTAGTGTAGCGGTTAGGGTGTTCACCCCGTGATTGGAAGGTTGCAGGTTTGAATCCTGCACTGATAAAGGTACCACTGAGGTACTCATGAGCAAGGTACTGTCCCCAAGCGCTGCTCCCCGGGTGCTGCCCATGTCAGCTGCTCACTGCACCTTCACAGATGGATCAAATGCAGATCTCACATTTCATTGTGTGCTGTGCTGTGTTCACAATGACAAATAATCACTCACCCACTCACTAAAATAAGCAAAAAGCTCAAAATTAAGTTTAGAAGTGTGAGAGGCACATTCTTACCCTACATCTCACCTGAAAGGGAATGAACTTGGAGACGTTCACCAATTATACATTTACAAAGAAAACAAAATTGAATATCAAACAAAAGAAAAGGTTATAAATATTAATTAATACATAAATACATAAATTCTACTTTGTGGATATAATGTTATTACGTCCCAAAGAACAGGCTCTGAACAGTGCAGTAAAACTTATTTATAGAGACGGGTTTAGTGAGGGTCAAATGATCTGACACAGCAACACAGAATGATAATAAACACACTTAGAGACGCATCTCTGAACCTTGAACTTCAGAATCACAAGTCTGCTTAAAGTTTAAACTCATGCCAAGTGTTTTACATCACGTACAAAACTAGGAGCAAAACCCATGAGAAAAGTAGAAAATGTTATAAAAGAGAAATGTAAGGTGAGAAGAAGCAGCTCCAGCTCTTACCTGAGATCTCAGCTGCTGCAGCTCCCCAAAAATGATCATTCAAACTCTCCAAATCCACACGGTGCTCACTACAACACACACACCCTCACCACTAACGCTCCAGCACAACTGTTCCTGCACCGCACACACACACACACACATAGACCCTCCCACTGCCACCGTAAGTAGCGCTGTGAGTGAAGTCCACACACACACACACACACTCAGGGTGGAGAGGGGGAGGGGGGTGGGAGAGAGTAGAACAGGATTTCTCAGAGAGAGAGTAGAGAAAGAGAGGGAGGTGGAGAGAGAAACCAAGAGAGAACAATAGACAGACAGACAGAGAGAAAGACAGAATCAGAGAGAGAGAGAGAGAGAGAGAGAGAGGGGTTGGGTGTATTTGTAGAGGTGGGGGTTTGAAGGTGAAGCTGAACCTCTTGTCATATGACCAGCTGCTCTCTCTTCATCCTTCTACTCCATCCCTCTCTCACACACACTTTCATCTCAACCATTTGTCATCTCCACCAGTTAACACGTCTGCTGCCCGCGCTGTCTCTTCCTCTCCGCCTGGCTCAAATGCCCTTAGAGTGAGACCCAGACTAACTCACACACTCACCTCACACACAAACACCTCACACACTCACCTCACACACACACTCCTCCCAAACACCTCACACAAACACCTCACACACACCTCACACACTCCTCACACACACTCCTCACCAACACCTCACACACTCCTCACACACTCACCTCACACACACTCCTCACCAACACCTCACACACACACCTCACACACTCCTCACACACACTCCTCACCAACACCTCACACACTCCTCACACACTCACCTC
>JAVGVS010000128.1:555000-683791 GCA_032718565.1 Distichodus sexfasciatus
ATAAGTTTTGTCTGTAATAAATGGGAAGATTTAACTGGAAGGTTTCTTAGTGAATGTTGACTTCCCCAGAGAGTCAAAGCACTACCAAACGCATAGCGGTGTTTACATCATCAGAAAAAGTGGAAAACGCGGGTGCTGGGAAATGAGAGAATGTTAAGAAGAATCAGAAGGTTGGAGGTGTACAATTCTTTACGGAACTGATCAATTGGAACCTGTTCACCTCGAACCTCATGGATTCCCAACTGTAATTACCGTTTGACTGATGTATCGTTACATTCCCTGACGCCAGACCCCAGACCACTTCAGTGAATAATGAAGTCACACCTGGCACTGTCAAGCTGCATTGTTTACAGTCTGATGCTCTGATCCATCTTCATCTTTTCATCTCCATCATGATCACTGTCAGTATATAATCATCTCTCATTATGCTGATTATGGTGTGTGCGCAGGCTGACGTGGCTTTCTCAAATGCCTCTCAGGTGTTTGTTTGCTTTCTGGCTACTACCAAACCTGGATAGAGAGGGTTGGGTCTACCTGTGTGTGTGTGTGTGTGTCTGTGTGTGTGTGTGTGTGTCTGTGTGTGTGTGTGTGTGTGTGTCTTGTGTGTGTGTGTGTGTCTGTGTATGTGTGTGTGTGTGTCTGTGTGTGTGTGTGTATGTGGTGTGTGTCCAACCATAATCAGTCATC
Source organism: Distichodus sexfasciatus (assembly GCA_032718565.1). Lineage (NCBI taxonomy): Eukaryota > Metazoa > Chordata > Actinopteri > Characiformes > Distichodontidae > Distichodus > Distichodus sexfasciatus. The sequence goes on from JAVGVS010000128.1 coordinate 555,688, forward strand.
ATATAGCACTGTAGACTGTCATTAGGTAGATGGGCTGCCAGATTAAGTATGTACAATTTTAAAAAATCCACATTAAAGTATATTTTCCAGGAGTTATTAATTAAATTCAATTTTATTTATATCAATTTTATTCATATAACAGTTATTACAAAGCTCTTTGCACATAACCGGCCCAAACCCCTAACAAGTGAAGCATGGGGGCTTAGGGGCAGCAGGAAAAACTCCTCTTAGGCAGGAGGAATCTTGACCCATGTGTGAGGGGGAAATAGTGGTTGCTTTTTAACAGCACCCAGGGAGCAGTGTTTGGGGATGGTAACTTGCGCATGAGTACCTCGATGGTACCTTTTAACGCCCGAACTGTGAATCCGAACCTCCGATCACAGTGCTAGCTCAGAATCATACTCTTATGACTAGAGTGCACATTATATGAATATTGTTAGAGCGAGCTAAAGTTGTATGAATGTTTGAGTATTTGGATTTAATATTTCATAACTAATTGTAGAATGAGCTATAAATAATTTGAATATTTCTGAACTACATAAACTTTCTGTATGTAGTAGTATTAGAACTCAGGAGCATACAGTCTTGACCGGCCACGTAAAAGTCTTTTGTAGTCCTAAGAGTTCATCTTTGCTTGTAAAAGCCCAAGTTGTAGTAAAAAGAAAGACAATAAAAGAAAAGACTGACCTGGGCGATATGTGTCACGCTTGGGGCGAATCTTCGGAGTTCGAGGCTGGTGAGACAGCGCGAGCTGCACTCACAAATATGTACTGTGTAACGTTGTGTTGTGTATCTTTGGAGCAGTTGGTGGCGTAACGGCAGGGTGTTCGCCTTGTGATCAGAAGGTTGCAGGTTCGATTCCAGGTCCGGTAAAGTTACCACTGAGCTACTGATGAGCAAGGTACCGTCCCCAAGCACTGTTCCCTGGTGCTTGTTAGCGCCACTGCCTCTTCACGGATGGGTCAAATGTATGAGCTCATATTTGGGTGGTGTGTTCACACGACAAATAATCACTCACCTTTTGGTCTCCCCTTCGTGATGTTGGTTGTGTGTGTTTTTGTTGTTTGTGTTATGGCTGGTTTGGGAAAGCAGGATTGATCTTGTCGTCTACACCACTCTGCACTCCTCTCCCTCCCTCTCTCCCTCTCTCTCTCCTGCAGTCGCTCTTTCACATTCCTGTGTCAGTCAAAAAGGTCTGTGTTTGCGTGAGCGGCACTGCTCCTGCTGCGCTCCACTACAGGAATGTTGGTGAATATGGAAAGAACACATTCCCCATTCTCTCTCTCTCTCTCTCTCCATCTCTCCCTTCTCTCTCTCTCCCTGCCTCTCTCCTTCCTTCTCTCAGTAACTCACTCTATCCTCCATCTCTTTCTGCTCTCTCTCTCCTGCTCTATCTCTGTATTCTCTCTCTTTTTTTTTCTCTCTTTTCTCCTCTTGTCTAGGCTCCATCTTTCCCTCTTCCCATCTTCACAGCATGTTGCAAATGTAGCAACTGTTCAGATCCAAGTGGTGGTAACCTAGTGTTTAGGTACTTGTTCCCAAAACAAGAGGTCGGTTCAATCTCCACCTCCAGCATCTTTGCCACCACCGTGTCCTCTCACGCACATTCCTTTACCTCATGGCTAAGCCAAGTGGGGAGACTGACTCTGTAAATAGGAGGTGGAACCACAGTATGTTGTAAGTTAAGAAGCGAGATGGGGATCTCTCCTGCCAAGATCTGGCAACCCATCAAAGAACCCAAACCAAAGCAACCCCCCAGGGACGCGGCTAATAAAACAGAGAGCAAGCGCTATTAGAGGTAATTCACACACACACACGCATGCTCTCAGAAAATTCACACAGCTCTTCAGAGCAGATGCCGAACTTCCTCTTCACTTTGTTTCCAATTAGTTTTATAGCAACGGGAAACTTCTCTGGCTGTGGTATATACTCTTCCTCTGCTTGAAGGTGGTATTTATTTATGTGTCGTCATTACACTGCTATGACACAGTTCTCCCGCAGCAGATGTTAATATGAGTACTAAATATAAGATCACACAAATTTGTAAAATCTTATAAAGCGGGCCCACACTTCCTCCATCCTAAAAATACTAGATCACCTGCTTCCAGGTCCCCAGTCGAAAATACTAGATTGATATTGCGTTTAGACTGCGTGATTAGGGCGGCACAGTGGTGTGGTGGTTAACGCTGTCGCCTCACAGTAAGAAGGCCGTGTTGGTGGCCTAGTGGTAGAGGACACTTGCCTCTGGACCAAGAGTTTGTGGGTTTGACTCTGACCTCTGGAATTACTCTGAGCAAGACCCCTAACCCCAGGTTGCTCTCAGCGGAAGTGTCAATGAAATTAGGAAAGTCGCTCTGGATGAGGGCTGGCTGGGTTAGGTTGATTGGTTGCTCTAAATTGACCCCATTAGGTATGAACGTGAGTGGTTTGTGTGTGAGTGGTGTTCTATGTGCCCGGCCGCCACCAAAGTCCCAGGAGGCTGCCAAGCAAGTTCAGATAATCAATGAAAGAATGGAAACTGTGATTAGACACATTAGCACTATATACTACCATAAAACATGTAGGCAGTGTTGTGGAGGTTAAGGTGCAGCTAAGCTAAGTTACTAATGATCACATGTAAAATAAGCTACAGGGAGGCTGCACTGTAAACTTCAACAGTTACCTTTATGGATATAACTACTGAAAAGTGATTTTAGTTAGCTACTCCCCAACACCACTTTTAGTGTTATATTTACATTTACAGCATTTATCAGACACTCTTATCCAGAGCGACTTCCATTATCCCAGTTGCAAGGACAGTCTCACCTTACAAAAACTAAATGTTTCTGGCAAACTTGTGCTTAATTTGTGGCGAACAGTGGAGTTTGGCAGATGTGTGTTGCCACAAGTTTGTCATTGTCATTCACTAGTTTCAAACTTGCAGTAATGTTCTGAGAAATTGCCACTAATGAATTGCCAAACACCAGACCTCCATGACCAGTAGCTTATCGCAAATTTTCAAAATTGAGTTGTATTATACGCGAGTGGGCATAAATCAAGCTTCAAAACGATACCCATATGGAATGAACATTCCCAAAGGTTAACGACGACTGTTTGCCAGAAGCCTAACGTTTCTGTAAGGTTCCCTGCAGCAACTTGGGGTTAAGCGCTGGAGGTAGGATTTAAACCCATGACCTTTTGGTCCAGAAGTTACTTCTGCTTTTTGTTGGATTTCCGATAATTGGCCTTTGGGTTTTTATCTTTTGGACTTTAGTTTAGAAGCCGGAATATTCATAATAACACTGCTTTCTGGAGTTTTTTGTTAATTTTTGTCATTTTTTAGGAACCCACTTTGTGTTTCTATTTCTAGTTTAAAATGTATATTTTATATATTGCTTATTTTGTATATTGCTTATTCTATGTGCCTTATTTGTTCTGTGTACTGTTAAAACTGGAGTTAATGTTGCCTCATCTCTGTATACTTTGGTGGCAGTGGTTAAGTATATAGCAGAGATGACTATAAAGTTTATATGATTCTGATGTTGAAGTATTTTGCTTTTAAAGCAGAACCTGAGATTGGTGTGTGTGTGTGGGCCGAGATGATGGCATCAGGGGGACCTTTTGTCCCCAAAATCACTTTTTTATCTGTTTTTAGCTTCTAGGGGACATGTGGAGAGGTCCATTGAGGAGAAATGACTTTATAGTAAATGTAAGCTTTGTTTTATTTTGAGAAACTAAAGAGGTAAAGATGTGCTTTTGTCACTGAGGCTAAGGTTAGGGTTAGATTAGGTGTAGGTATAAAATTATATACATCTAATCATTGTGGAGACTATGGAAGGACCTCACAAAGATAGTAATACAAGACTGTGTGTGTGTGTGTGTGTGTGTGTGTGTGTGTGTGTGAGTGTGTGTGTGTGTGTGTGTGTGTGTGTGAGGGGAGTGTGTGTGTGTGAGTGTGAGTGTGTGTGTGTGGGGGGAGTGTGGGAGTGTGAGGGAGGGGGGAGTGTGGGAGTGTGTGTGTGTGTGGAGGTGTGAGTGTGTGTGTGTGAGTGTGAGGGAGTGTGTGTGTGTGTGTGTGTGAGTGTGAGGTGAGTGTGTGTGTGTGTGTGTGTGTGTGTGTGTGTGAGTGTGTGTGTGTGTGTGTGTGTGTGAGGAGTGTGTGTGAGTGTGTGTGTGTGTGTGTGTGTGAGTGTGTGTGTGTGTGTGTGTGTGTGAGTGTGTGAGTGTGTGTGTATGTATGTGTGTGTATGTGTGTGTGTGTGTGTGTGTGTGTGTGTGTGGGAGTGTGTGTGTGTGTGTGTGTGTGTGTGTGGAGGTGTGGGAGGTGTGAGTGTGTGTGTGTGTGTGTGGGAGGTGTGGGAGGTGAGAGGGGGAGGGGTGTGGGAGGGGGAGGTGTGTGTGTGAGTGTGTGTGTGTGTGTGTGTGTGTGAGTGTGGGAGGTGGGGGGGAGCAGGAGGGGAGGTGTGTGTGTGGTGTGAGTGTGAGTGTGAGTGTGAGTGTGTGTGTGTGTGTGTGAGTGTGAGTGTGAGTGTGAGTGTGAGTGTGTGTGTGTGTGAGTGTGAGTGTGTGTGTGTGTGTGAGTGTGTGTGTGTGTGTGTGTGTGTGTGAGTGTGTGTGTGCGTGTGCGTGTGTGTGAGTGTGTGTGTGTGTGTGTGAGTGTGAGTGTGTGTGTGTGTGTGAGTGTGAGTGTGTGTGTGTGTGTGAGTGTGAGTGTGAGTGTGTGTGTGTGTGTGTGTGTGTGTGTGAGTGTGTGTGTGCGTGTGTGCTAAGCTAAGTCATGTTCTCATACACAGATGCAGCAGTGAATAAGAACATGACTGTTCTGAGAGATTATGCAACAGAGTGGAAGTGATGGTGTTAAATCAGCATATGATATTGTCTCATATTGTCTTATCTCATATCACTGGCTTCTAAACTGAATCACATTCGGCAGACGTCGAAAATAACAGTATATCATGATGAAATGTGTGACGTACACCTCTATTAATCAATGTTACTTCACCTGTCAGTGGTCTTAATTTTATGTCTGATCAATGTACATTTAATAATACAGCTATTCGACATTCCCGACCCACAGCACAGCTCATGCTACTGATTAGCTAATTAGCAACGTAGGACCAGCGTGCAACAGTGCAGGAAATACCCAATATGGGCAGAGTGGTGGGCTGCGAGGACCGGGATTGGAAAATGCTGGATTAAACTATGTTAAGTATGATAAACATTTATTTTCAGGCAAAAAATCTGATTATAGCAGAGCCTGCAAAACATGTTTATAGAAATAACAGTATGGTACTGAAAGCATGATGAAATAACCATACATCCTATTGCAATTATTTTTAAAATAACCATCAGATGGGTCGCCCTGTTAATTGTGTGTGTGTTTGGGAGGGAAATGGAGGTTGTTGCTAAGGGACCCGGGTCGGTTGCCAGTGAGGAAGATGAATAGGGTTACTGTATAACAGCAATAAATTACCATAGTGATTATGTTTCATTAAAGGGAAATTCTCTTATGACTGTATAACGGTGCTGCCCGGGGGAGAAATACACTGAAGAACAGATGTGAAGTACAGTACACACACACATACACACTTACACACACATACACACACATACACACTTACACACACATACACACTTACACATTTACACACTTACACACACACACACACACACACACATACACACAATAAAATGCAGATGTTTGCAGGTCACTGATGGAGTCAAGTACAAAGTAGGAACAAAACCACTTCTCCCTTTACTAGAGCTTTAGTGATTACATGTGAAAACACACACATCCTCACACACACACACACTTGTTGTCTCGCAAAAAGGTCAGGTAAAATGTTTGATTTCTGGGAAGTGAAGTGCCTCTGGCTCTCCAACACATAAAAATGGATTAGTGAAAACACTCACCTCACACACTCACATTACACACACGCACACACACACACACCTTTCTATCTTTATGAAGTCCTAAAACTACTAACCTCAGAATTTCAAGTTAAAGTGAGTGCACACAGTGCACCACAACCACATGTGACCTCTGCATTTGACCCATCCGTGAAGGAGCAGTGGGCAGCTGACATGGGCAGTGCCCGGGTAGCAGTCCATGGGGGCGGTACCTTGCTCATGAGTACCTCAGTGGTACCTTTACCGGTCCGAGACCCCCGATCACGGGGCTAACTCCCTAACCCATACACCTCCAACTGGCCCCTATTCATGCAAGACTTATTTAGTATGCGTCTTAATTCGTACCTGGCATGAAGTGGTCAATATACTGCAATATATGGATTGTGGAGAAATACACCAGCTGCAAATACCCTGGTTACTGTTTGCCCGTCCGAAACACACGACAGCCTGCACTCCTGCACGTACAATGCTTAAGAATTTCAAGATGATTATGAGGAAAGAGAGAGGGGGGGAATGTGGGTGCAGGAACAGAACACGGTGTTCATCAGCATGTTTATGTGAGCTCCAGTGTGCTGTTTAAATCAGGAGTACAGTGTTTACCCCCTTCACTTTCCATTTTTACACATTGTCTTCGATGAAGTTGCTCCTCGTGACCACTGAGTCAGATGTCTCATGCAGGCGGAGAGATGTGAAATGGCCTCCTCTTCTTCCCTTTCACTGTGTTTTTAGCGATTTATATTTGACCGACAAATAATATCAGTCATATCTTTAGAGATTCAAGTGCAAAATGAAGAACAGGAAACAGAAAATCCTGTGTTAATTGTTAGTGTTGCAGTGCTGGTCTCAGAACCAGATTTTGAAGGTCTCAGTCTTGTCTTGGACTCGGCTGTATTTGTACTCGGTCTTGTCATGGACTTGGACAAAGAGGACTCGGGGTTTTATTTGGAGAGCAGCCGAGACCACAACTCTGAGAACATTACTATTAAAACTCTTTGAGAGCGACGCAGGCATTTTGTGTTGTTTATTAATTAGTGTTTTAATAACTCAGAATCCCTTTAACTTACAGAAACCACACACATACCGTCAGAATCACAAGACTTTCAACTTACCGCACATTATACTTATTCCTCTGTATGTGAAATTATTTTTGATTAATTCCGTTTGCAAAAACTGAAGTAATTGTGTAAAAACATAACTTTACTCATGCATATTTAAACCTGCAACCCAATGAGCTTTCATTTATTGTTATTTAGTGATCTTTACAGAGGAGAACCTACTAGAGAATATTTTCTATTTCGTGCACTTACATACAGTACACAGTTCACATATTTACATACAGTATGTCCCACTGACCTGCATTAAAATCATAAAAATGTGGAATAAAAAGGAGAATGATGCGTAAGGAGGGTAAAACATCAAGGGTTATATAGAGTGTGGCTTCTCTCATTGTTTCCCTCAATTCTCACCTGTTCCAGGAAGGATGGGATTTGCAATGCAGCAGCGCCACTTGGAGCACAGTACGTGTAAATGCAAGTGCAAATGGTTAAAGACTGGGTCATTGAGTTTGAGCACTGAAAGAAAAGCTGCTCTTATTTTAGCATTTATGTTTGCTTAGTAAACTGTTATGTTTTTTAATTAAGAAATGATCATTTCATATTGAGTACTGAGCTGAGACTGAGTAAAACGACAAAACGTCAGCTGTGTTGGGGCAGACGCTTAACCAAACCGCAGATCATTGATCTTTGTTTCTTAATTAATCTGCTTTCATTTCTCCGTTCTGCTGAGAAAGTGAAGAGAAGTAAGGAGAAGAGAAGACGATGGAAAGTGTGGAGTCATGACATGGATGAGATTCCAATCAGCGGCTCCACTCAGTCCAAACCAGAACTATTTATACTGCAGGAAGACACTCACTTACAGAGGGGGAGAGAGAGAGAGTTGGTGTGGAATAGGAAGAAGTGGCATTTGATTGGCTCCCGTGGCTCATTGCATCACAGCTCAAACTTGCCAGCTGCTAGATGGAGTTGGAGGATGGAGTCCAGCAAAGTTTTGTAGCTGATGCTGGAGTTTGCTTGGTTCCAGACCGTCAAAGTTTTGTTCATGATTCACAAATAGGTTTTATAAAGTTTTTACATGATTGTTCAGGTCAGCAAAGCCTTTGTGCTAACTCTGAAGTTTGCTCATTCCAGATCAGCAAAGTTCTGTTCCTCATTTGGTTTAGAGCTGATTTTGTGTCATTGGCACCAGTTCTCAAAATGTGAACTCACAGCAGTGCAGTGGAAAAGAGATAATTGAGGTCAAATTATTGACCATCTCTATAACACGTGGAGCTCAAGTAGCTGATGTAGATTTCATTGCCACACACACACACACTCACACACACAGTTAGGGTTGTAACAGCCTCCGTCCTGGCCACTACAGATTAGTGCTATCTAAAGCAACGCCTCTGCTTAATGCCACTGTCACTTTGGGCCTGCATGCACGTGACTTTAATTCACATCAGAAACGTAACACTAGCGAAGCGCTGCAACAAACAGAGAAGATAAAGAGAGAGGAATCTTAAGCGTTGCTGCCACGCGGCGTTTACTAGATCACATTTAGGAACTTGTGTTTAGCGATGCTTCATATTGTTCCAAAGAGGAATGTCCTTGATCTGACTGTGGTCGAGTTGGCAGAGTACGCTGAGGTTGTTTTTTAATGACATTTCATATTCATAATCAACATTGATACTGTGTCAGGGATACCGTTTATCTTTACAGATTGACAGTACAGTACACTCATGTTAAACTGCTGCTGATCTTGCAAACGTTTAATGCATAAAAATATCATATTCAATGACTGTAATTGTAGTTTATCGCCACTTGACTGCTGTTATGACAATTTATTATTGAACCCTTCAGATAGTTAACTTAGACTTTTTAAAGAGCTGTTACTTTTAATACTTTGTTTAGTTTTTCCATATTGAACTGCTGCAGATCTTATGCACACTCACTGCTAATTTCAGCAGGTTGTAGGTTGAATTCTGAATGTTACCTCTTTTTCCACCTCTATATAATGTACCTCTAACATAATTGTAAAATAATATATGTGTAGTTTGCAACGTCCAGGTTAGATTAAGGTCATTTACTCCATAAGGTAATATATAAGATAATTTACTTGTTATGAAATGAGATTGGTAAAGTGGTAAAAGAACATTGACTTGTATATTGTACACAGACACACAGCCACTGTACAATCGAAAACCTACGCAAATATTAGATATTATATTTTTATAGCATTCATTCAAGCACAAAAATCACATATACTGTATATTTTTATGTGTTTATGTATATATGTGTCCATATCCTTACAAGAAAACACAGTGTGTTGCTGTGAACGTCTAAAAACCTGTTAATCCATAACTTTTTTAGAATAACAGTCATTTATGTAGTAAGAGCACCACCGGACCAGAAGGTCCCACCTCTGGCACAACCACCATTGGGTCCATGAGCAAGACCCCTAACTCCAAGTTGCTGCAGGGAAACTAGACCTTGCTTATTCTTTATCAGATAGTTATTAGCTATTATTAATTATGTTACATCTTCCAAACTGGGCTTATACAGAATACCCCACTGACTATCTATCTGAACTCTATCAGTAACAATCTCTATCAGTAAAAATCTCTTCAGATTTGTAATTGTCATAATGAAGGGAACCAGTGCAAAGCTTGTCCTTCTTCTTCTCGTTCAGGAGCTTCTCCCTTCCTAGGGAACGATTCTGGCCGAGAACCAGCAAGAGGCTGGACTGCCTTGCAACGCTGCGGATATAAATAGATGTTTTCCAGCGCAGCTTCCTCCAGGACTAGCAGGAGAAAATGCCAAAGAGCCGCTCTCCAACCGGCGCACTATGGTGGCTTTATAACACACCTCCTGGCCAAAAAGCATCTCACTCGCAGTCAACAGCGTATCAGGTACGTCTCCGAATAGCAGCCGGGATTTTGATCAGTTGCATGTTTACTTCTTGTGATACTTTCACTCAAGTGTAACGACTGAACATCTTATTAAATGGACATCTTTGTCCAAATCCTGTCCAAAAGCTCCTCATTCTGCATTCCAAACCATCCTACATACATTACACACATGTGCTGCATGTAGAATTCTCATGCATTTACTATTGAAAAAAATAACTGTTGTTTTATTATTGAGTTTAATAAACACTCTGAATTATTTTTGGAAAATGTTCCATTCTTTTGCTTATTGATACATTAAATGATGAGTCAACAAAGCCAGTGTATTGCCAACTACAATATACAATATACTATATAATATACCTACTATATAGTATAGCGGCGCAGTTGGTGGTGTAACGGTTAGGGTGTTCACCCCGTGATCAGAAGGTTGCCGGTTCAAATCCCAGACCAGTAAAGGTACCACTGAGGTACTCATGAGCAAGGTACCGTCCCCAAGCACTGCTCCCCGGGTACTGCCCATGTCATCTGTCCACTGCTCCTTCACGGATGGGTCAAATGCAGAGTTCACATATGGTTGTGGTGCAGTGTGTTCTGTTCTGTGCTGTGCTGTGGTGTGTTCATTATGAATAATCACTCACATTCACTTCACTTACATGTTGCATATTGTATATATATTATACTATGTTGTCTTGTTGTTGTGTATGAGTTTGTGTCATGATCATTTTATTTTGCTACGTTTCTAATGGAGAAAAACTGCTGGATCTCTGTAAATCGTCTTCTCACCGCTGCTGCTCAGTCAACTACTTTTGTTGTGATATGCAGTGAATCTTAGGGAGGCTTGGACTTTATGTTAAAAGAGAAACTATGCCGGAAATTGTGGCTTTCTAAAAGAAATGATGGAATTATCTGGAACGAAGGAGATCTTTCTTATTTAAAGTAAGCGTTTATGACCATGTCACACACCGTGGCCACTGCCTACCGCAACAGCACATCTTGTGTTTTCAGATGCTACTTCAAGCTTTAACGAATTGGAGCCAATCTTGCTTTCTTATTGGAATAATGTGTTTAAAACTGGAAACCGGGACCGGAACCAGTGCAGTGGGAAAAGCGCCATTTAGTGTTATAAGACGCTGAAGTTTTGAGGAGGTATTTAATATCCAAAGTGCAGATCATTCTGACAATGATTCACAATTGAAACACATCAGTGTCAACATTTGATCTATTGATCAAATCCATCAAGTGCTTTATTTTTGTGCTTTCTAATTTCAGCTGAATTTCTTGTAAAGACCGGATTCCTAAATGATTTTGTTTTCAACTACATATTTGCATTTCAACACTTTCTTCATTTAAAGTTTTGCTTAATCCAGTCACCAGCTCTTATGACATCATGGGTTCTCGGTTCCAGAGCAGCAATGTTTGGGGCCGGTTCAAAGTCAATTTTGGCAACAGTAAACAATCATATTCAGAGAGGACATGATGGAATTTTCTAGAACAAAAGAGTTCTTCCTTTCTATGTATGTTTTGTAATATGTACACTACATTGCTAAAGGTATTAGGATACTCAAATCATTGAATTCAAATCATTGAATTCAGGTGTTCTAATGTGGGTTGTGTTCAGGGGTTGGCCTCTAGGCCCCTTAGTTCCAGTGGAAGGAACTCTTAATGCTTCAGCACACCAAGAGTTTTTGGACAATTTCCTGCTCACAACTTTGTGGGAAGAGTTTGGTGACGGCCCCTTCCTGTTCCAACGTGACTGCACACCAGTGCACAAAGCAAGCTCCATGAAGACCCTTGACTGACCTGCACAGAGCCCTGACCTCAACCCCATACAACACCTTTGGGATGAATTAGAGCAGAGAGTGCAACCCAGGCCCTCTCGTCCAACATCAGTGGCTGCTGAACTCACAAATGCTCTTCTGGAAGAATGGTGAAAAATTCCCATAAACACATTCCTAAACCTTGTGGGCAGTCTTCCCAGAAGAGTTGATGCTGTTCCAGCTGCAGAAGGTGGACAAACTTTGGCAATATAGCATATATTTGGATGTGGAAATCAGTACTTTTTATTGCCAAACACAATGGAAACCCAGACCGCTCAAAATAGAACCAGAACCAGCACCCATGCAGTCGCCATTTTTACAAACCTGCCAACAAACAAACCAGCAGTCGTTCTCTTACCTGACCAGGGGTTGGGGGTTTCCTGTCACCCTGCACTCCAGGTGAATGGGGCTCCCTTCGGCCACCTCCTGGCTCTTCAGTTTTTGGGTAAACCTCGGAGGAACCATCAGCCCATCAACACTAATGCCTCCGGACTGCTGCTGCTCCTCCTCCTCCCCCTCTACTTCACCAGCCTGTCCTTTAACCGTCAGCCCCTGCTGGACACCTGAGGAAAAGCAGGAGGACGATGAAGAAGGGGCCTGGGCTTGTTGTGATGCCAGACGTTGGTTTTTCGGGGACAGGTAGCCACTGTCTGGAGAGGACGAGTCTTCATCTCCTTGACGATCCAATCGTCCAGACCCTTTAAAGATGGAGGACAGCTCCTCGATGAAGGTCGCAGCCCGGCTACAGAACTCGGTAGCCGAAGCCGCCCTCTCATTCAGCTCCAGGCCTCCGTGGACCAATCGGGGGCGGTCTTGCTTGTATGTGGGTGTGATAGACTTGTGGCACACAAATTTGTCAGTCGAATTCGGGGATCCAGGGCCCGAGCAAATTTGGGAGGGTCTGCTGAGTTGAACGCTCTGTCTGGAGGTTATTTTATCAGACGTGGACGTAGCATCCGGTGGGTTTGGGGGCGGTATCGCGTTTGCTATCAGGGCAGAGTCTTGGGTCGTCACAGCTTTGGCGTCCGGGTGGACAGAGCGACGCTCGGCTGGATTTTGGGGGATCTGAGGGGAGGGAAGAAGCGGGGGGTCGGAGAGGTCATGAGGGTCGCCGGCGTCGCTCATGGCCTCTCGAGCTAGGTCCAAACTGCGGTTAATCTCGTCCTGATTCAGGAAAGCAGAGAGTTCTGGAAATCCTCCTCCTCCGCCTCCATCGTCGTCATACTCAGGCATGGAGTCCAGGTAAATGTCACTGTCGGAGCAGGCCGCTTCCGGAAACGTGCTCATGCCATCCCCTTCCAGAGATGCTGCCGCTGTCGGACACGTCTCTTTTAGGAGAGCCGAAAGGGGGAGTGTGTCATTCCAGCTCCCGTCCTGCATTCTGCAGAAAATTACCAAAACAGACGTGAAAACAGCTGGTAAATCGGGTTGGTACTGAACATTTGGTAAAAACATTTAAGACGCTGTTTTGTCTCTCCACAGTAGAGTAGCAACAAACAGTCTCATCTTCCTAGCAAACTCATACACCTCTTACACTGTAAAAATGTCACTTAACATTTACTGTATAATATCAGCAGCAGTGTTGCCAGTCATTTTCCGTGTTCTTACAGCCAGCATACTGCATTTGATATTAGCAGTTAAGTATAGATGGCCCACGAGTTACGATATTTCAACTTGCGATGACCATAGTGATACGATGAAATTGTAAAAATTTTAAGCTTTGCGCGGCAGAAACAAGTAGCAGTGGATGATGCTTCACTCTTACCAGCGATCCACATAGTTCAGTAGTCTCTGTGTTAGAACACATATTTTTTGTTTTTGGTGTTTCAAAGCCCAATAAATCTTGACTTACCATATTTTTAAGTTAAGTTGCAGTCATCAGAACGCATCTCCGTCAAAGTTGGGAACTACCTGTATTGTAATTACTGAATACAGGTAAAAGTGTGATATTTTCAGTAACACTGTACAGTTTCTACATTATGGTGTTGTGTTGCTTCCAGCACTTTTTAGTGCTTTTTATTACAGTAAACCAGATACATTGTGGAATGCAGTTTACATTTCATCTACTTTCAGTAGAGTTGGGGTCAAGACCACCTAAACCGAGACCAAGTCCTGACCGAGACCAGAGCGTGTTGAGACTGAGACAAAACCAAGACTCCGAAGGGTCAAGACCAAGATGAGAACGAGACCGGACCAATGCAAGTTTTACACCACATGTTAAGCTTAAGCAACATTAAAGATGTTTATTCAATATTTCTCTCTTCCATATCTATAATGAGGAACTCACTTCACTGGAAGCAGTTATCAACACTGATCACATCATATGTTACACTCAACAAACCACAGTGAACACCGTTTTATTGACCTGCAGATGTTATATTATGCAGAGACATTCTATAGCTTAGTGCTGTGACGAAAAATAAGGTTAGTGCAGGTGGAAACACTTCTTATCCATTTGTTATCTATCTGGATACAGAATAAAATTATTTAATAACAAACAACTTGTGTTCTATATTTATTTTACAGATTGATTACTCTCTAACATTATAAAATGGAAAGAAAATGTAATAAATGAAGAAATACTTAAGTCATTTTGAGCTGATTTGGAATCATTTTGGTCTATAAAATAAGCTGCTTTTGGTCTTTCTGGAAGAGAACCACATTTTTGTGCATGATGATGTTCCATATGAGAAAACACAGCAAAGTACTGTAGAAATACTGTACAAAATAATTGTAAATTCAAAACAAGTGGTTACAGTGCCGTTAACTGCATAAGGTAAACTAAATGAGAGAATTTGATATCAATAGATAATACAATATATGCTACTGCACCTGCAATTTTACAGCATTATTCAGTGTAAACAGCATGATCCTAATAACAAAGATCAACATAATTCAGACAAACTCTACACACTCAGGTTCGTCCGACATGATGGTAAACACACTCAGAGACAGGCCACAGCCAGTCAGTACAGAACATTTAATAAAAAACTCAAGATACTGTCAGGTTTTGTCTCTTTACTTCTTGACAATCTCTCAAGCTTCTCTATTAACTTTGTAAATTAAACCAAATGAGAGAATCTGTCTAATATTAAAGGTCATGACTCCAGCTATCGACTCACACTGAAAACTCATGCTTCACTCAGCTTCACCTGTACTAAATATATTTTCCATTTCTCTCCGGCACAAAGCGTTTGCTAAATATACTTTGGGAAAAAACCCAGTCACACATTTCCACATTTCTTTGTGCCAGATCTCAGTAAATAATGCACCTCAACATTTAAGAAATTGTAAATGTAAATGACGTATTCACAATGAGTAAAGACAAACATCAATCAGACACACTTTACACACTCACATTCGTCCAACACGATGGTAAACACACACGGAGAGGCAGACCACATGCAGTCGGTACAGAACATCTGGTAAAAGCATTTAAGATGCTGTGATGTTTTTCCTCTTCACAGACAAGTAACTACAGTCAGTCTCGTCTTCTTGGCAGTTCCAAAAATTTCTCAAACTGGAAATTCATATTTGACTCAGCTCTAGCTGCACTAAGTATATGTTTCTGGTAACCTTGTAAACAGTATTTTTCAAAGTAAAAGTCAAACTTTATTATTATCTCCACTATATACACGTACATAGAGAGACGAGACGACGTTTCTACAGTTTGAACAGATAAGGTAAAAAAATATATAAATACAAATAAGCAAACTTTAAACTAGATGTAGGAAAAAGAGACTGTGCAATACACCACGTTGTTCTTTATTTTCTTTATATATGTGTTCTCCAGCTTACTGACTGACTACAAACTATGACTATAAAAATAAGGGATCACATCACTTTATTTCTTATTCATTGTTCTTACAGTTTGTGGCTGTATGTCTGTGTAAAATATATAAGTCAATGTTCTTTTATAACTTTACCATGTTTATTTCAAACTGTCAGACATTTTTGGAGTAAATGATCTGATCTATTATCTTATTATCTTATGGAGTAAATGATCTTAATTTAACCTGGAAGTTGCAAACTACACATATATTGTAGTCCACGGTGTCCTCATGTGCTGAGCTGTGTTTCCTCTAATCAGCAAACTGAATCAGGTGTATAGCTGTTGGAATATACCACATGGGATATCTGCTATAAACACAGAACTGCAGTTATATATTAAAATATGGACTGATTTCTCTGATTTTACACACACCTGCAACTGCAGTAGCTCATAAAAGAACAGAAACCTGTACATGTTACTCTCACAACCACATATTACAAAGTCAGTGAACAGAATAAAGTGATGTGGTTTCATATATATATAACCTAACCCTTTATATACATATATATATACATATATAATTTTATTGTTTATATAGGAAGGAAATGATGTAAACAGCATGCTCATGATAAATAAAAATGAACAACATTCTCTACTCACATTCATCCAGCACAATAGTAAACACACACACTGAGAGAGCGACACAGCAGTTGCTGCATGATGACTCAGGAATAGTTTGGGCACAGCTGATGGGCATCAGGCTAAAATCCCCCTGGGCACAGCGGAGCATGACGGGCATCCCAGGCTTTACTCTTTATACTCTCTACTTATCACGTCCCCGTACATCACACAAACATATATACACTCTGATTCACTCTTTCATTTGATTACTTTCTTCAACTTTTAGTGAAAATCATTCCTGATATTTTTACAGCTTCACCTCCTACACAGCCAGCAGCCCCAAATACACTAAAGAGGGTTTATCTTTAAATTACTCTCAGGACTAGGCCTCATTCACCAGCTGTTGTTAAGAAGAAAATCTGTTGTTAAAACCCCCCAAAATTTCCAAATAAGAATATACAAGTCTAGATTCTATAAGTCTAATAATTTAGAACCGGGGTAGGAAACTGTGGTTCTGGAGGTCCAATGTCCTGGACGTTTTCCATCCAACTGGATTTCAGAACATTCACACCTGGTCTCAGGTAGATAACCACCGGATGAGATGGATCAGGTAGGATGGAAAACATCCAGGACACTGGACCTCCAGGACCGCAGTTGCCTACCCCGCTATAGAATATGTCGAATCCATCATCAAACTAACCAAACTTCACACTTCTTTGTTTCCAAAAGTCCAGCCTAAGCCAAGTCCAAAACCTGAGACAGTGAGCGATGTCTTCACATGCCTCATCCATCATTTGTGCAAATGCACTTTAATCTCCAGCCAGTGCAGTTTTAGTTGGACATATCGCACGTTGGTGAAACATTAGCATGACACTGGAACACAGTCTGTTTCTGTCCCAAATATATCATGTATCTGAGAGATTACATATCAGGTGAGGAAGCAACTCCACCTACCGACACTCCAATATCTACACGAGAGTCCGTCTGAGTAATTTATAGCACAGAGTCAAAATTGTGACTAAAATCCATGATCAGAAATAAATGTATTTGTCAAACAGCCAACAAGTCTCATTCAATGACAAAAAAGACAGGAAATGACAGGAAATTTGCTGGTAAAACCCACTAACTCATCAAGATTCAAGATTCCTAATTATACAGATACAACACGCAGTGGAATGTAGCCTGAACCGCTCTTTCTTTTCACTGTGCAAACACAGAATTAAAAAAAAAAAAAGTAAATGCAAGTTAAAAAGATAAGATATGAAAAAATATGAAATATATATTTATTTACATTTTAAACTTTCAAGTATAAGCTTTGTAGTATAATACAGAAATGAACATATAAAGAATCTTGAATCATCAAGATTTGGATCAGGTTTTCATCAAGATCCTGACATTCACCAAGGTTTTCATATTTGAATTAGTTCTTATGTAAGAACAGAATTCACAAATGGTGAAGAGCGACTTCCATTTTCCTGATTTCAGGGACAGAGCTGCTTGGGGATAAAGGTCTTGCTCATGGATCCACTGATGGTAGTGCTGGAGGTAGGATTTGAACCCACGACCTCTTGGTCCAGAGACAAGTAACCTAACCGCGAGACCACCACCTCCAGGTGTTTCCCGGGTTTTGACAAGGTGCGTTGGTTCCCCTTTTTGGGGCAGTTGGTAGTGTAACGGTTAGAGTGTTCTCCCTGTGATCGGAGGGTCGCCGGTTTGAATCCTGAACAGTTAAAGGTACCACTGAGGAAGTCATGAGCAAGGTACCATCCCCAAGCACTGCTCCCCGGGTGCTGTCCACTGCTCCTCCACGGATGGGTCAAATGCAGAGCTTATTTGGGTTGTGGTGCACTGTGTGCTGTGGTGTGTTAACAATGACAAATAATCACTCACTTTCGCTGTATTCACTGTAGACTAGAGTAACTCTATTTCAGAACGGTTTCTAACCAGAGACTTATAGATGCAATACAGTAAAGGAAAACTCGTTTTCTAAGCTGTTTGTTCAGCTTAAACCTATTAATTTATGACGACTTGGTTTAACCAACTTGTTTGCCAATATTTTTAATTTATTTTAGACATCAGTGTAAGATTAATTAAGACAAGATAAGATAAACCTTTAGTTGGATTTGCATTGTTACAGCAATAGTTGTTTAAAATGAGATCAGGTTTGCAAATGTATAATTTATATATGCAAAGGGTATGTATACTGCATATATAGGTCCCCATAAGAAAAAATGATTTTATAGAAAATGTGCTTGTTTTATTAGAGAAACTAAAAGAGGTAAAAGATGTGCTTTTGGTTACTGAGGTTAAGATTAGGGTTAGGATTAGGTGTAGAATTATACACATCTAGTCATTACAGGAGTCTATGGAAAGACTGTTGTACAAGTTTGTGTGTGTGTGTGTGTGTGTGGATACTGAAATTTGAACTAAACTAAACTAAACAGATCAAATATGGTGTGATAAAAGTGACATTAGAGTCTATTTAACCTAATATAAATTTATTAAACAACAATTATTACAACAATGATAATCAGACTTGACAGAAATAATAAATCTTCTTTTGTTTCTGAGCTACATTTAAAGGCCAATATTTAGCACTTTGGAAGTTTAAAGGCAGGGCTTTTACTTTTCTACTGGGTATCTCTACTTAATTTTGTGTACTTTTTAAACCTTGTGTTCTTTGTCCACCACTGGGTCTGACTGACTAACATGTCAAGCACAGATTCTGATGTCATATCAACTTCCTACTGCTAATAGATTTATTTCTGTGTTGGAATACAGTTTTACAATGATATGTCTGTAAGAAAGTGAACACAAACTAATCAATACAAATGCAGATGATGAGTGTGAAGCTGAAGAGAGGGTGACGCTGTGACATTCTCTCTGTCATGGCGACCTGAAAGCCAGCTGTTGTTATTTTTAATCCCCGAGGGCTACGTTTCACAGTTTCAACTCCAACCCCCCCAACACACACACTCACACTCACACTAGTCCTACACACACTATAGAGTAGATTTCCATTATTTATATGCACATTTACAGTCTGTGCAGCATTGCTGAATAATAGATAATGGAAACATAAATTAGTGTTAACACCACCTAAATGAAAGCCTAAATCCATTACTGACAGATGAACACTCGTGGCTGTTTGTGTTTCTTTTATTCTGTCATTTATGACTTTCAGTGGAATTGCAACAACGAAAGCAATGGAACAATTTGTTAATATTAAAATATAGCTGCGTATGACAGGGTTTATAAACTGTGGTCAAAGTTACAATGGTCAAACTCAAACTTATTTCAATTTCTTGGAAATCCTAATGTCATATTGCATTTTTATCCATATTCTGACGATTATAGCTGCATATATTTAGACACAAGTCACATGCAGGAGATTTAAACTCCTTTCTGTCTACGGTCTTTTATGGTGTTGACCTAAAAACACAAAATAGCACTGTCTTACCTTCAAGTTATTTTCCACAAACTTCTGTCCAGAATCTAGAGGGTCCAGTTTTTCACTCAATGTCTGTAATATTACTAATGAAAAGCAGTAGTGAGTATCTCTGTAGGTGTAATGTATCTCTCTCTCTCTTCCTCTTTTTCTTCTTTTCAGAGCCTCGTTAGAGTGGTATACGTTGAGCCGGTCAGTGTGCTGCACGGTGGCTGTGGATTTGTCCCCGCTGTCCCGTCAGCTCTGACCAGTCGCCCCCCGCCCCTCACACTGCCTCTAAATTTGGACCCCTGGCTCAAGTTTCACAGCCAGAGAGTGAGAGGAAAGAGAGAGAGAGAGAGATAGTCCTAGGGTGTATACCTGCAGCATCACAAAAGCATATATGCATTTTCAATTTTCATTCGCCCAGGAGGAGTATAATGGGTTTTGCAGAGCGGCATGTGGTTAAAGACGCATTAAACTTGTCATAACGTGGAAAATACTGCAGTACTGTAGAAAATGTGTAATAAAGAGCAAAGTAATCATGTGATGTTTGAAAAGAACATGACCATGAAGTTTGATATTTTAATATCATCAGGAGTTGAGCGATGGATAAGGTCTTGTGTGTTACTTAGTGTTTATTCAAGATTCAAAGTTAATTGTCTTACGTATGAAGTTGCAATGCAATGGGGGAGTAGGGGGTTTGGCCCCGTGATCGGATGGTCGCTGGTTCAAGTCTTGGACCGGTAAAGGTACCACTGAGGTACCATTCCTTGCTCATGAGTCCACAACAATGTAATGCGTCTTCTGCATTTGACCCATCTGTGAATGAGCAGCGGGCAGCTCTATCGGCGCCTTGGGGATAGTACTTTGTTCATGAGTACCTTACCTTACTCTTCCCAAGCACTGCTCCCTGGATGCTGCCCATGTCAGCTGCCCAGCAGATTGGTCAAACGCAGAGCGCACATGTGGTTGTGGTGCACTGTGTGCTGTGCTGCTTTCACAATGACAAATCATCACTGCCTTTCAGTACTGTGCAAAAGTTTTAGGCTGGTTTGAAAACATGCTGTAAACAAAGAATGATTCACAAATAGAAATGTTAATAGTTTATCTTTATCAATCAACAATGAAATCTAAATCAAATCAATATTTGGTGTGAACATCCCTTGCCTTCAAAAATAAGTCGCTGAGCCTCACTCTGGGCCAACCATCTTCTCGATCATAATATCAACCCTGCCAGGTGAGTACCATTTATTTACATTTATTTACTTCTTCATAAGGGATGACTGTATTAAAGAGTTAGGGTTAGTCAGTCTGGGAGACGGACCAAATCACAAGCTGAATGTAACTCAACATTGATGACTCATGTAGTAAGTAAAGGATCTGTCATATAAAACTTTTAGCACAGCAGTCGATTAGCACTTCTGTGACAACTTTTCTAATGAAAAAGCACTAATAAGTTCTTCAGATTGCTGTGTTTATGTAAGTGGTGACCTCCCACCTGACTGTAGGTGAAATGATCTTAAGGCAGTAGTTAAAGTTAGCAGGGGAAAGTGGAGCCGCTCTGCAGGTTTATGATGTCTGCCGGACTGAGCTGTAGAGGAGTTTGTGAGTGATGAAAGTAGGGACGATGTGTCTGCGGCCTGCAGCAACTCGCCTCTATTTCAGGATCCTTATCACATACGCTCCCGGCTGTGTGACAGCACTGCGGTATTCCCATTTCCCAACAATCCACAGATTACGGCTAAGCACCAATGACTGGGTCCAGGGGAGCGTTTCTAGTGCTAGACAAATTTAAGCACAATCACAAAGAAACTAACACTGGAGTCACTGCAACATTTTAAAGACAATTTTTACATATATTTAATATATGTTTTGTAACTTACTCTGTAGTTTGTCGTTTATCGGAAGATTTCTTAAACTTAATATGTTCACTTCTAATTTCTTAACTCTGTCTTTTGATTTGCACAGTCTTAGGACTGTTTAGGGTGCATTTCAATATATACAGAAAAAGGCAGGAGCTAAACTTAATTTGTGCAAATTTGCCGGTTTAGTGTGGAAACTTTTTTAAAAAACGGTCATAGCTACGCGTTATAAGTCAGTTGTGGAGCAAAAGCCTCTACATGCAGTATTGTTCATTTCATAATAAATTTCTTCTTTTACAATATTTATACATTAATTAAGATTTTTAAGGGTGCGGCACAGAGGCCACCGGTGTCAAATCCTCCCTGACAAGGCCCTTGACCCCAACTTGCTGCAGGGAGACTGTCCCTGAAATGAGGAGTAGAAGTCACTCTGGATGAGAACATCTGCTGAATACAGCATATATAAATGTGCAGTTGGTAGTGTAACGGCTTAGGAGCTGACCTCATGTTTAGAGGGTTCAAATTCTGGACTGTTAAAGGTACCACTGAGATACTTGTGAGGTACCGTCACCAAGGACTGCTCCTGGGTACTCACTGTCCACTGTCCACTGCTTCTTCAAGGATTGGTCAAAGGCAGTGATGGAATGTAACTAAGTACAAATACTTTGTTGCTGTACTTAAGTACATTTTCACGTATCTGTACTTTACTTAAGTAGAAATAATAATGAATACTTTTACTTTTACTTCACTACATTTTGCAGCTATTATCTATACTTTCTACTCCACTACATTTCTAAAATGCATTCCGTTACATTTTATTTGGCCCTGTCACTTTTTTTTGCTGAACTTGCCTAGGTTATGTGTTGGTCTTGGAGGTTTAAACCAACCAGACTGATAGGTTATTTTATGTGAAGTCGCTTACCAGGGGGTCACAACATTGAGATGCTTTGCAATAGTTTTCATTCATCAATATGGGTGACGTATAAAACGTTTTGCTGTCTTGAACTAGAGGCACTTGTCTGGGATAAATGATAAGGTTCACCATCAACAATAATGTTAGCTGCCATGCAAGGTAATGAGCTGCTAGTTCACTTAGCAGCGGTTTATGAACAGATACGTTACCCGATGTCCTGTGACAAGTTGTCCTATGTTTGGTCCCAGCTTGACTAGCGTTATATTCAGTGATGTCACTTAAATGACTGATGACTGATGTGATGACTGATATATTATTGAAAGATTGAAATAGACCATTAAGTGACAACATAGACCTATTGCATAAGTACTTTTACTTTTAGTACTTTAAGTACGTTTAAAAGTAAGTACTTCTTACTTTTACTTAAGTAGGATTGATGATGTAGCCGTTTTACTTTTACTTAAGTATATTTTTGCTGGTTAATTGTACTTTTACTTAAGTACTGAGAGCCAGTACTTCCTCCACCTCTGGTCAAAGCCAGAGCTCACATGTGGTTGTGGTGCACTGTGTGCTGTGCAGTGTTCACAATGACAAATCACCACTCACTTTCACACGAATTTGGCTTGGTTCTAGGGCTGGGTTCAAAAAATCGATTCACCGATCAATATCGATTCTCATTCGAAAAATACGATATCGATTCAAAAATTGGCGGATCGACCGCGCAAGGAGAGCTATAAAAACGTGAGACCTGTGAAACCCAAACCAAATGGAGCCATGGCTGAAGCTGCTCCACTCAAATCACCGTCTGACCTAAAGGCCGATGTTTGGCAACACTTGGGTTTTAAAACAAGTTACTTTATAACCAAGCAAAACTAGTACTGACGCAAAGAAATCTCTAAATAAATCGATATCGAATCGAATGGAGAACTGAATCGGATCATGACCTTGTGAATCGGAATCGAATCGATTCAGGAAATCAGCAACGATCCCCAGCGCTAGTTGGTTGTGTTCTCTCCGACAGCTTCGCGCGTTTTCGTTGCGCGTCACGCTTTTTGGTCGTGTGGAGTTTCCGTCGCTGCCTCCTCATTGGCGGGTGTGAGTGCGGTGTGTCGCTTGTAGCTGTAGCGCCGTGAGGGAGGCTGCAGACTGATGGATATGAGAGAGGTCTTGTGATGGTTTAAAAGCGCTAAACTAAACGCTTCTCTCTACAGTTAACATCTGTCACTTCTAAAATCGGGAAGAAAAGCTAAATTACACTTCTTATGTGAACGTAAGTACAGATTGACTACTGCGGCGGAGCTTTAGCTAATGTGCTAGCTGGTTAGCCGCGCAGCTCCACATCTCTGTCTTCAGGCCAGTGAACGTTAATATTTACTTTTACATTTACAGAACTTAGCAGTTCTTGTCCAGAGCGATGTATATCAGTGTTGCGTACTCCACTTCTGTACTTCAAACCTGTGAAAATAGGCTTAAAGCATCACCTTCTGATAGGGGTCTTAAAATGAATCTCCTAATCGATACTGTACAGATATACAGAGAGACGAGACGACGTGGCTCCAGTTTTTACAGTGCAGTAGGAAAATAGGGAACAAAGAACAAATAAGGCACATGGAATAAACAATATATAAATAAAATACAAAATATAAATTTTAAACTAGACATGGAATATTAAATATAACTTTAAACTAGAACTAGAGGTTGATAGAGACAGTTTGGATGCAGTATTACCTGCAAAAGTGGAAATTGACTTTTACACTGGATGTGCAAGAGGTTAGAAACAGTTATAATATGAAAAAAATTCTATATCCAGTCTATTTATACATTAAATGTTCAATATTTGTGCAAATAAGTGGCGGCAGTGCAAAATTATTATAGCAGTGTTGTATCAGCAGTCATCTGAGGAGGAAATAGTCCATATAGCAGCATATGCATCACAGCGACGGTGGTGTAAAGTAACTGTTGAAGAACTGAGAAAAAGACAGCAAAAACAGAAGATTTTTTGTCAAATGGAGAGTATTTGTTTTTGTACTTTTTTTGTTTTTTAACACTGTGTTCCATGTTGAGTATAATAAGCCATATAAATAATAAACATTTGATATAAACTAATTTATTTTACATTTTACATTTATTAAAGAAAAAATCTCATCCTACATTAGACAGCATATTAGGACCATTAGATTCAAATAACGCTCCATCAGCTCTCGTAGGTTCTAGTAGGTTGTCATAATTTAGGAAACAATAAATATGTACTTGGAACTGAGTATCAGCCCCCCTTTTAGTCAGCAGGGTCACAAAATCCAATCACAGAATTTGGTCTAACACCTGTTTACTCCATTCAACATGTCGCCTGTTTTCAGAACGGTACTCTGTTGAAATGAATCAGTATTTGATTTGTCAGATGTTATTATATTGTCATAATGTCAAGTCTCCAGGACAGAAGTGTCCTGTTGCGGTCCTGATGGGCCGGTATCCTGCAGGATTTCCATCATACCTAGTGATTTTTATTTGAGCAAGGTGTAACTGTTCTGAACTCAGGTATGATGGATAGCCTCCAGGACGGGGAAGTGGTTGTTAGGTAATGGCAGAGAGAAATCACTGATGTTTTTTTCCTTCCCTCATTCAGACTGACTCAAGCTTGACCGTCACTATGCCCGCGTTCCGCCAGGTGGGAGAGAAGCAGCTCCCAAACCCTGTGCTCTACATGGCCTGGTCTCCCAAGAGGGATCTCATCGCCATGGCCAACACCGCTGGAGAGGTGGGCTTCTGCAGACCGTGATGCTGTTGATGCCTTGTTCACACTGCACAATGATAAAAGTGGTGGTCTAGTTGTTAGGACACTTACCTCTGGACCAAAAGGTCGGGGGTTCAAAGCCTACCTCCAGCACTACCCCAGTTGGGCTCCTGAGCAAGACCCTTAACCTCAAGTTGCTGAAGTTAGACTGGCCCTGAAATTAGGAGATAGAAGTCTCTCTGGATAAGAGTGTAAATGTCTTTACGCTCTGCATAAGAATAGTATATTCAATTCAATTCAAATTTATTTATATAGTGCTCTTAACAACAGTCATTGTCACAAAGCACTTTACATATAACCGGCCTAAACCCCCCAACAAGCAAGCCTGAGGCGACTATGTCTTCACTATACACGCTACACAACCTCCAGATTACAGTCAGACAGATGTGTAGTGGAAACACAGTGATGACTGAGCGGTAGCGGCTACGCCATGTACACTACACTACTAGGTTCAAACGGACGTCCAACAAAAAAGTGATATGACGAGCGCTAGTGCTCCTGCCTGCCACAGCTTTACGTCTTGCTCTCACAGTCACGCTGTCTGACTCTTGTGCTGAGGCATTTAAAACCATCAGTCTTCTTTTTAAAATGTTTTCTGATTCCTCGATTTCCAGCTCCTGCTGCATCGCCTGGCCAATTTCCAGCGTGTGTGGAGTTTAGCGCCCAGTGAGAACACGGGAAAGGAGATCACCTCGCTGGCCTGGAGGCCCGACGGCAAGAGTGAGTCTGCTGCTCATTTCACATTATTGTGATTGTAACTTCTTTCTTTCTGTTTGTTGAGGTCTGCAGTTAGAGGTTTATGTTGTACTCACTTTATGATGTGCGTGTGTGTTGACGACAGTCTTGGCGTTCAGCGTGGGGGACACCAAGCAGGTGGTGCTGTGTGATGCTGAGAAGGCAGAGATCCTTCACCTCTTCTCCGTGGGCTGTGCTGTGTCCTGCATGCACTGGATGGAGGTACAGAGTGACGCCAGGTGAGGACGTGATGCTTTTTAATTACTAATGAGTCTTTTTGAGAAAGAACTTCCAAACTGTTTGGCAGGTTAAGAACACATCAAAAAAACAACATAGACCTTTCTTTGGAACTTGCATAAGATCAAATTTAAGACCGAAGCTGTTGGTGAATGAGGTCTAGTGTTTTTGTGTTGATTCTGTGCTTTGTGGTATGGTAGTCGTTTAATTTGTGACTTTGTATTTTTCCCTCAGTTTTTTTCTCTCTTGTGTTAAAGCTCTTTGTCTTCGTTCAGCGAATCAGAGGATAGGTCCAACCGTTTCCTACCTAAGCTGCCCACATTACCAAAGAGGTCAGTTTCTGTCCAGACTCACATAGTCTGTAACCTGCAGTTTAAGTACTAGACTGTCCACAATCCAGCTTAACACATCTGTGACTTTTGTGTTTTTGGACAGCTCCTTTATCGAGAGTGGAATGAAAGGGAACTCTGTAGCTTTGCCCATCACTTTGATGAATGTTAACTTAACAATCACTTTGTTGCATTTCAAATTAAATTGGCCTCAAATTGATAATTATATCACCCACCACACCTTAAGTGTGTAGTTGCAATAACTTGTGAAATGTCAGTTATCCCAAATAGGGATGGAAAGTTTAAAACTCCACCCTTTTCAAATAGACAAATAGACCAAGTCACCAGTGTCACCGGTTGATCACATTAAGACAATTTCTGACCTTTTTTGCAAATTTAATACTGAATTAAAGAGTAAAAGCATTTTGGAAATCGGTCAACATTTGTCAAAGTTATGAGTAGAGCTACAGTTGCTTCATCTTTGGTCTGACAGTATGGAATAATGGTGGAAAAGCTCTACCTAGTTAACTGCTAGAATTAATGTCATAATTATTGCCTTATCTGTGAACTGAAAGATTTTTTTTGACACACGTAAATGTTATCATTTATCTTGATGCAAGATCATGCCTTTGCTCATGTGCTGTGTGTGTGTTTTCAGTTACAGCTCCACGTCCAAGATATTCAGGTGGGTGTGTTTAATCTTGCTACCGACGCCATATATGTAAAATACTACAATGTTCTTTATTTGCTCTTGTTTAAGAGTGCAGTGTTTGTGCGTCTCATAACTTTATGTATGTTCATTTGTAGTGAAGAGAAATCAGATGAAGTCACCAACCTCCTGGGGGAAGTGAGGTCAGGCCTACTTCTAATGTATTTCATTACTTTATTTCAGAAAATGTCACTTAGTACTAAAAAAAAAAAATCATTGAAAATGAATAGAGATGCACCAATCTAACTTTATCAGTTCTGATACCGATACTGATACCGGGTCTTTGGGTATGGGTCGATCCCGAGATCCCTGATCTGATAGCAGTGTTTAGTGAATACAATGTGTATTTCTCTGTGAGGAGGAGACTGAGATGATTCTGTTCTGCTGAAGGAAATACTCGACATAAATCCTGTTTTCCTACTAAAACAATGTAATAATTACACAGCCATATGTATCTGCTAAATGATTTATTATTAAAATAACATCTCAAACATGATTCCTTTAAACACAGTTGTGTCATTTAGTGACGCTCCCTAATCCTGCGGCGCTAAAAGCATCAGGAACACAGAGATTGTGAGTGAGAGCTGGTGTTGTTAAGGAAATGAAACAGTATAATGGTGTGATGTGCTTTTGGGCTTGTAGTGTGTTGTGTTGCTTGTTCTGCTCATTGTCATATCAATATGTAGGAATTAGTGTCAATGTTGAACAATAAACCAGCTTTACCACAGTCACACTTCACATGAAGAACCACATGAGCGTACACACTTACACAAACATAGAAAAACCTACAGTTTAATTGAACAGATCAGCCCCGATGCTGCTGATACCCAATCCAGCTATTTGAGTCGTTATGGGGCCGATATCACATCCACGTATTGTGTCGGTGCAACCTTAAATTAATGCAGCTGACTTTCAGAACCTCATCGATGTAATCTTTCTTATGTCAGTTATTTGATTATTTTAAAAGTAATGTTAATGCGGTTGACAGTAGGATTGGGCAATATGATCAATATCATGATTAAGGGAATATTTTACCTTGATTTTGATTTCTAAACAATTATTTTGTTTTGTAATATTTTTGATTGTTTTTTGTTCTCTTATTTATTTCCACAAGAGAACTCCAGTGTGATGCTTAAGTTTTGTAGACTTTTAAAGACTTTGATTAAAATGCATTGAAGTGAATGTGGAGAGAATGAGGGATGATTTCAGTAAAAGATGAGTGCAGGTGGAAACAGATTGAGGTGTGTGTTCAGTGAGATGGTCTGAGGTGGTATAAGAACCGTGTTGACTGTCATGTGAAAACAGGCCGAGGGAAGCTTTCCAGTCCCAAATCCCATGTGTTCTTAATGGGAGGAAACCTATGGGAAAAATAAACCACAGAGAAAAGGGTGAAAAAGACGAGTGCGGGTCATGACGGTTACAGATATGTGAAGAGACCAGTGTGACCTTGAATCACATCAAATCATTTGCTTTGTGTAGAACAGCAGCCGTGCAGTAAAGCCTCAGAGTTTGAGCTCCATGTTTGTCTATGGGGAAAGCGGACGAGAAAATGGACAGAACTTGATTCTGGACAGAAATGTTGCCTGAGTTTGTGAATGTCAGGTGATTGATTATTGATGAATTGCCCAGCCCTAATGTGTGTACTAGATTGTTGCAGTGTGTTAGAAGATGTGTGCTGTGTGTTTTGTGCAGACTGAATGTGCTGGTGGTTGGAGGGCCGTCGGGTTTTGTGGAGCTGTACGCATACGGCCTGTATAAGATTGCAACACTAAAAGGGGTAAAACCTCTCCTCTTCTCATATCTCTTTTTCAACAATTTATCTCTTAAACGCTAGCTTTTGATCCTAGTTAATCAGTCATCTCTCTCTTCTCTTACTGTCTCCTTTCTACGCAGATAGCCGGCACGTGTCGCAGTCTCTGCCTCTCCGCTGACCTCAAGTCTCTGTCTGTGGTCACAGAAATGCGATCTGCAGAAGATAAAGCTGAGATTCAGTACGTCCAGGTAAGATGATTGCTTCAGATTGCTCCTCTCTCCGTTTTTGCAAACTGTCTCAATATTTTAGATAACAGTAGGGATGCACAATATGGAAATTACTGGCCGATGCCAACATCCAGTATTTTCTTGCTTATATGTACTGAAGCTGATACATGAGGAAAAGGTTCAGTGCGTAAGACATTAGGGGTGTGCAAAAAAAATCAAATTGAATCGCGATTCTTTAGACTTTAGACATGCCTAGCATAAGCGCAGTGTTGGAAAAGCTACTTTGGAAATGTAATGCGTTACAATTACAAGTTACCCTATCTAAAATGTAATAGTAGTGTAACTATTTCAGTTACTTTAACAAAGTCATGTAACTAATTACAGTTGATTGCTTTTTGAATACGCGTGGTATTGATTGTGCATATAGCCTCTGCTCACTACAGCTCATTTTTATTTCCTGCAGTGGGCTAGGCCTACATTGTAGTTCCTATCTGGCATCGCAGGCCTCCTCACAACTGCAGCTCAGACCGCTTGTAGGCTGTAGATCCAGCAGCAAGTGGGTGTTGCAAATTCAAACATGTTAAGAGAACCAATTAGACATATCGGAATAGTATCAGACTTTCAGCTGTACATGGAGGATGTTGTGCACAAGAAAAAATGGCAAAACAATAATATTATTAAACATATAGCCAATGTTTCTGCAGAAGATATTGAGATGTAACTGAAATTGTAATCCTGAATATTTCCTGAAAGTAACTAATTTAATTACACATTTTTTCAAAGTACTGTAACTGATTACTGTTACTTTTATTTTGTAATTAAATTACGTAATTTTGTTACATGTAACTCGTTACTCCCTAACACTGCATAAGCGCTACCTTTCCCACGTACAATAAATGAGTCATAAAATATCAGCTGAAAATACTGGTCAAATCTAAGCATCGATCCGATTCCGATGACTGCTGATAAAAAAGCAATTATCGGCAGATTCCGTTACGTTTGCGATATCATCGCGCATCCCTAATGATAAGATTCTTCTATTTGCTATTCGTGGCGTTTCCCCGCCGTACCTATCTGAGCTGCTACACACTTACACACCCACGTGTTCTCTCAGCTACTCCTGAGGAAGAATGTGGAATGAACTATGAGCAACAAACATACAAAACAACTAAATAATAGCTCAATCTTAACTGAGGTAAAATGTTAAAGTGATCATGATGTTGATTTGAGGTCATGTCACCTAACCCTAATATACCCGGGCTTTGATGGAACCTGTTAATATATTGTTATAGTCTTATTTTCAAATGATGCATTAACAAAACAATATCATTCATTACGTGGCACTCAATATATTGCCCAGCCCTAGGGGCCAGTGTGCACCAGTCTTGTGTAAACTACTCACTTCTCACACTCCTCTCTTACCCCTCTCTCTTTCTCTTCCTCGACCTGTAGATGGACACGGGTCTGCTGTCTTCATGTCTGCCAGAATTAACCAGAATGGCTCGCAAGTTCACACACATCTCCACCCTAATACAGGTCTCCCAACATTTTTTATTCTTTAGATGCAGTTTCATGTAACTTAAATCTGCTGTTAATTTGTCATTTCTGTTTTAATTTGCACAGTTATAGGATTAAACAGGGTGCATTTGCCATTAAACATGACACGATACCACTTTATTTCCAATACCGATATTGTAAATTTGTATATCTGTCGATACGATACAAATCCAGTGCAGCTTCTGAGTCTTGCTTAAACAGAAAACAGAAAATAATGCTTTAAAAAATGTCTCAATACTTACAATATTACAATATTTTGTTCTGCTTAAGAAAATACTTGATTTAATCCTGTTTTCCTACCTAAAACCATGTAATAATTACACACCCATATGAATATGCTAAATGATTTATTATCAAAATAACATCTCGAACATGATTCCTTTATTTGTGTAATTGTGTGACGCTCCCTAATCCTGCTCCTTCTCCTGCAGTATCTGCGTCTCTCTCTGAAACCATCAGGAACGCAGAGATTGTGAGCGAAAGTTGGTGGTGTTAAGAAAATTAAACAATATAATGTAGGAATTAGTGTGAATGTTGAATAATAAAGCAGCTTTACCACAGTGACACTTACCCTGCATAACCAGCGGAGCGTGCACACATTTACAGATCGGATCCATAGATCAGCCCAGTGCCTCCGATCCCCGATCCAGCCGTTTGAGTCGTTATCAGACCAGTATCTGATCCACGTATCGGATCGGTGCCATGTCTAAGTTCCATATATGTATAACTATGTATTTGGCAAATAAAGAATCTTGAATCGTTTTGTCAAAATCACAGTTAACTTTATTGTAGAGATGCAAGATGATATCGGAATCAGTCAATAATTGTGCATTAAATGTGCACAAGATCTTCAGCAGTTTAAAATCAGTGTACAGAAAGCCATTACATACATAAAGTACTTAAAAAGTGGGAGATGCTGATATCCTTCCTCTTCTCGTTCTCCTGCAGTATCTGCGTCTCTCTCTGACCTGCATGTGTGAGGCGTGGGAGGACATCCTCATGCAGATGGATCTGCGCCTCACCAAGTTCGTACAGGTCTGATGCACTTACAACTTCCACATTATCATTGTGATTTATTTGTTCAGTCCTGAGTAATCAGACAGGAAGCCTTCATACGGCAAGGAGAGGAGCCATTAACAACGGATGCAGTAATGGCTTTTTATGATGATGGTGATGATAATGTTTTTGCCTTTTTACCTGTTTACCGTGTTTTTTTAAGTAGAGATTTTTGTTGTGCAATTTTTTGTAGGAGAAGAACACGAGTACTCAGGTCCAGGATGAGTTCTTGGAGCTGCTGCTGTGGGGACACGCCAGGTACACACATAATTATACATTGAACGCACACGCACATCCTGCCCTGCGGCGTATTGGCACCTGCCCAGGGTTGGTCCCCGCCTTCATAGTGACTTGCTTGGTGATTTTCTCTCTGCGGCATAAAAATTCTAGTTAAAAAGAACGTTCCGGTAGTAACTGTAGCTGGCCAATCTGTGCGCAGTGTGAAGTAAGGGGTGGTCTAGTGGTTAGGATGCTCGACTCTGGACCAGGAGGTTGTGGGTTCGTATCCTACCTCCAGCACTACCATCACTGGGTCCCTGAGCAAGACCCTCAACCTCTAGTTGCTCCAGGGAGACTCTGCCAGAAATTTGGAATAATGAAGTCGCTCTGGGTACGAGCGTCTGCTAAATGTCGTAAATGTAATGTGGAAAATTGATGGGATGCATGGAGATAGCGAATCGTTGACCTGATAAACGTAATCGTATCGAATCGTGACGTCAGAGAAGGTTCACAACTCTAGTTTAGATCATACACATCACAGATTTGTCAAAGGTAGCCTACATTTTGCAGTTTAACAACGTTTGTAAGGGTTGTTGTTGTATTTTAGACATGCTTTATTTTGAGTTATCCAGCAGGGGGCATTGTTCATCTTTGGCTCAGAGACTTTTTGCAGTTGCTAAAGCTCTGTTTTTATGTTTCCAGTCCCGAACTACAGGCTCTTCTCATGAATCAGCTGACGGTCAAAGTAAGATTCACGTTCTTAACTCCACATCAAATACCACTTTGTTTACTGATTTTTCAAGTCAAAACTGAAGCCCAAAAAAGTACAAATGGTTCCTGAGTTACGATGGTTTGACGATTTTTCAATCTTATGATCTTACTGTCCCTTTAATCAGGGTGTCTCTCTGGATGAGAATGTCTGCTAATTTGCTGTAAATGTAAACTTTATTTCCCAGGGCTTGAAGATGTTGGGCCAGTCCATCGAGTCGTCTTACTCCAGCATCCAAAAGCTAGTTATCAGTCACTTACAGAGGTAAGGCAGGAGTTCTTTCTGCACTTTACGGTAAGAGGAGGAGCACTTACACAGCACAGTGAAAAATATTGACAGCTTAAGTGAGTGCAGTAGCTCTCTGCTTTGTTATTCGGATCTGCTCATCATTATAGTGCTTGAAGGTTGGTCCGAGCCTTCTCTAAAGCACACTCAGTAATGCATTCACCCTGCAATTAAAGCTCTTCCGTTGTTTTGTTGCTTTGTGTTTGTAGCTTTTAACTGTGCTAACGTGAATTCCGTCTCGCTCAGTGGTTCGGAGGCTCTGCTGTATCACCTGAGCGAGGTGAAGGGCATGGCTTTGTGGAAGCAGAAGTACCAGCCTCTCGGTCTTGACCCTGCAGCTATAGAGGGTAAAGCACTGAATAAAACTCAGCACATCAGTCACTAATGCACAGTTACAGAGTTAGAATTGAATACGGTAATGCTTACAAGCAATTTGGCATGACATTTTTATAGGGACATGTTCACGTGGGTTTTCTCCGGGTGCTCCGGTTTCCTCCCACAGTCCAAAAGAATGCAGTGTAGGTTAGTGGGTGAATCTAAATTGGCCCTGTAAGGTGTGAATGAGAGTGTGACTGTGTGAGTGTGTGTGCCCTGCGGTGTGTTGGCGCTTGCCCAGGGTTGGTCCCCGCTTTGCGCCCCTAATTCCTGGGATAGGCTCCGTTTCTCACGCGACCCGGGTTCGGAAAATGAATGAATGAATAAATGATATTAAATAAACATTTTAGTAACATTACAAAACTGTGAAACTTAAATTTGAAACTTAAGCATTTTAGTGTTCCATATGTGAGAACACCGTCTGATAGGGATGAGTAACGTAAGTACTGTAAAGTAAAGTAAGATAAACAGTGTGGAAGCTCAGAGACGTTCCTGTTGCAACAATAGTCAAAGTAAACTTTATTGTCATCTGTTATATACTGTCCAAGTACACAAAGAGACGAGACGACGTGGCTCCAGTTTTAACAGTGCACAGAACAAGGAACAAGATACAAATAAGGCACATAGAATAAAAATATATAAATAGAATAAAAAATATACACTTCTAAGCTAGGGTAGAATATAAATGTAAACATTTAAACTAGAAGAAGAAAGAGAGACAATTAGAATGTGGTACTCAGCTGTCGCTATTAACACTATTTACATTTACAGCATTTAGCAGACGCTCTTATCATTTAGCGACTTCCATTTCCTAATTTCAGGGACAGTTCCCCTGAGAGCAACTTAGGGTTAAGGGTCTTTCTCAGGGACCCAGTGTTAGTAATGCCAGAGGTCGGATTCGAACCCACAACCTCTTGGTGCAAAGGTGAGCGTCCTGCCACTAGGCCACCAACACACTACGGAATCCCTCATTGAGCATCACCGCAGCACTTGGGAGACAACACTGTGCCTTATAGGTTCAGTTCCAACATCAGTCCAACGTCTCACTCCTGAGCACTTGAAGTATTCTGCCCTGAAGACTGAGTGTTATGTATGTTCACTTTAATCTGCCGTGTCTCTTCCAGATGCCATCACCGCAGTGGGCTCCTTCACCCTAAAGGCCAGCGAGCTTCTGCAGTAAGTCTTATAGCAGTCTCAACACATAATTAGATTTGCAGAAAGTCTGTGTAAAATCTTAAAACTCTGTCTTACATTTTAAATTCCATTAAATTCTAATAGTATGTCATTGTGTGTTTCTGTGAAGATAACTTCCATTACAACCATTTTTCAGAATAGGAAATGTGGCATTTACTCTGTGCTCCCTCCCCAGGGTTATTGATAAAAGCATGAAGAACTTTAAGGCGTTCTTCCGGTGGTTGTACGTAGGTAAGACTTGAACACACTCACCACTTAAGTCTTTAAGAAAATTAAGTCTTCAGGTATCCAAAATCCTAATGGTTTTTATTCCCCCCCCCCTTACTAAGCGATGCTTCGCATGTCCGAGGACCACGTTCCTCCAGAGCTCAACAAGGTGAGAGAACATGAGGAATGTGAGGTGGTCTTTAGGCTGGAGGGAAAAAGAGGTAGAACTTTTAGCTGAAGCAGTGATGTGTTTTCACTGGGGGTCTTCCCTTATTAGTGCTGATATTTAACATTTTTATGGTTAATGAAGGCTTCATGAACTCTTTTGATCCTGCTAGATGACATGCTTGACTTTAAGGAGAACAGCTCAAGATTTTGCAACTTGAATTATTGGTTTAATCAGAACGCTGTCTAATGAGCTCAGAAAAATACTTAGAGATAATGAGTAATGGGGATTGGTCATTTTATACATTTACATTTACAGCATTTAGCAGACGCTCTTATCCAGAGCGACTTCCATTTCCTAATTTCAGGGACAGTTCCCCTGAGAGCAACTTAGGCTTAAGGGTCTTGCTCAGGGACCCAGTGTTGGTAACACCAGAGGTCGGATTCGAACCCACAACCTCTTGGTTCAAAGGCGAGTGTACTATGACTAGGCTACCAACACCCACTCAATACATAAATAAGTTAAATAAATGGAGGATTCATCATTTTAAATAGTAAATTGTGAACATTTGTGGAAAAACATTTGAAGGAAAAATATGGATATTCTCATGAAATGTTCTAGGCACCTATATAAAAAAATGTAGAAAGTATTGAAAGTATTTGTTCTTGAAAATATCAACTATAATTGTCATTTTTACAGCTGGTGTATATTAGGTCAAAATATATCATTTTCCATGATTAGTAATAATCGGTATCATTCCTGAAAGCACATATCGGTCCACCCCTATGCATTTTATACATGCATTAATAATTGTTAAAAAGTGATTTCAGAAGTGAAACTGGATTGCATGTCTCAGACCACCTACAATGCCGTGATGGACCACCAGGGGGTCGTGAACCACCATTTGAAAACCCTGATATTATTGATGATGCATTGATGCAGAATTGTCCATGTGTGCATCATGATGCAGTGATTATGTGATTCATTTCACCACCCCTAATAACAGACATAAGTTATTGTTCAGCACCTCACAGACACCATAAACACGGCGTGTGTGTGTGTGTGTGTGTGAGATGATGGTGTTTTACACGTGTTGTGTTGGTTGTGTGTAGATGACCCAGAAGGACCTGGCTTTTGTAGCAGATTTCCTGTCGGAGCACTTCAGTGCAGTGAGTAACCAACGCTGGTGTGGGTGTAAATAAGCAGCACCGTCACGTTACGGCAGCTCTCTAACTTGCTGCTGGATTGGTTTGTCCCAGCAGAACAAGGAGCTGTTCGACCGGAAAGGAAAGTACTTCAACGTGGAGCGAGTGGGCCAGGTGAGGAAGATTCTATATGCTGCTGCTGCTGGTGTTTGTGTAACAGGGGTCGACCGATTATGGGCCTAACCGATTATCATCAGCGATAATCTGGTAATCTGTTGCTATTGAATTTTATTTTATTTTGCGATTTTATCTTATATTGTTATTTTAGAGGTGGCCTGGTGGTTAGCACTGTTGCCTCACAGCAAGAAGGTTGTGGGTTCGCTCCCCGGGTCGGTCGTGGAGTTTGTGTTCTCTCCCCACGTTGGTGAGGGTTTTCTCCAGATGCTCAGGTTTCCTCCCACTGTCCATAGCATGCAGTTTAGGCTACAGTCCCCGCAACTCCTATAGGATTTAAACAGTTCAGATAACGAATGAGTTGTTATTTCATTACTATTTACAATAATTAAAAAAATGCTACTTTGGCACTCAAAGTCAAAGTAAACTTTAATGTCTCTAATAAGTGAGTGATTATTTGTCATTGTGAACACACCACAGCACAGCACACAGTGCACCTCTGCATTTGTGAAGCAGCAGTGGGCAGCTAACAAGCACCCGGGCAGCAGCGCTTGGGGACGGTACCTCGCTCAAGAGTGGTAACTTTACCGGTCCTGGATTCGAACCCGCAACCTTCTGATCACGGGGTAAACACCCTACCGTTACGCCACCAACTGCCCCACTATGTACATATAGAGAGAAATGCGGCTCCAGTTTCTACTGTACAAGGTACATAGAATAAGCAAATATATAAATACAAAAAGATTACAATCAGTAGTATGTGCAAATAATGCTTCACACAATTACAATCAGAATAAATAGAATAGATTTCTGTTTTTAGGAGACATTGTTTTCTGTGTCTATCTAAAAATAAAAAATATACAGAGAATAGTCTTTGTAAGGTTTCTTTAATTTAATGTGTTAATATCTATTTAACTTTGCACTATTTCTTTAACTTAATCAACTTTCTTTAACTTTAATTCATTTAATGTTTAATTTGCACTAGAGAGTTGTGTCACAATAACGTGGTGGACACACGTCAGAATAATCACTGAAAATGTCAAGTAAATGTCTGTATTGTGAGTAGAACACTGGTTGTTTTTATTTATCAGCTAAAAATGAGTTTTGTCTGTAATAAATGGGAAGCACTGTAACTCATCCATCTGTATTTACAGATTTAGAACATTTCTTATTTTAAATTTTGACAATGCATTTTTACAGCAATGTAAAAAATTTGAATACATGTTTACTTGATTCATAATAATCGTTATCGGCCCTGAAAAGATCATATCAACCCCTATATAAAGTGTATAATGCTATATTTCTGATGTTTTTGCTCTTGCTTTTTTTTACTTTATTTGTCTTCTTATAACCTTAACCTTTCACTTCGTAATCCCTTCCCACTGTGCAGTATCTGAAAGATGAGGATGAAGATTTGGTGTCTCCTCCTAATATGGAAGGAAACCACTGGGTGACGTTCGTGCAGCAGAGCACACATCTCAAAGGCAATGAAAGCGTTCACACACACACACACACACACATGCTACGTACACACATCATCAGAGACTGACAGCTTTTATGAAATCTGTGTATAAATATTATCGTAGCAGACGCTGAATTGTCATTTAAATTTTGTCATATTATGTCATGATGCAACATTTGATTTGCTCCCCTATGAAAGAGTTGTTTGCTACAAACTAGGGATGGGTATGGTTAAGATTTTAACGGTACTACTGCTGTTACTGGTACTTCGTATCGGTCCAGTACTTGTATGGTATTCTTATCGGTACTCAGATGAACTGCATAATGAACACTGCTTTATTTAACAAATCACTATTTTTTAACAAAGCGTACACACAGTAAGCTGACAAATCCTCCTCTCACATGGGAGTTACAATATTACTAAAATCATTATAATCAAATAAAAACATACACAATTCTTTCTAACGACTTCTCAGTCCACAAGGAGTTGGTGTGCATTTATAGAAGTGTTTTACAATATCACATCAAATAAAGAGCCGTGTATCTGCTGCAGGCAGGCTGTACTTCTCATATGTTTCAATGTCTACTAACAGATATTAAGTTAAGTATCATGTGGTTGTGTACGTGTGCTTTTATATGTCTCACAATCTATTTATATCTCATTTAAAGTGTAAATTTGTGTGCGTACTCTCACCGATCGGGCCGGCTCCACGGGTGTAGAACGCTGCAGATTAACGTCTTAATCAGTAATGGAGCTAATCAGATGAATTTGGAAAAACTACTTTTATGAAGAAGCAAAAAATCTGACTTATTAATTTCTCCAGTACCGAAAGCAGTGCCGTTAACGTCCAAGCTTATCCATACTCCACTCTTTAAAAATGTAGCCCGTGGCCAGTTTAGTACCAGGTTTTAGTACCCATCCCTACTAAACACTGGATGTGAAGGGTAATCTGGTGCAATACAGTAAGCAGGTTTTTAGGATGGATGATTATGATTAGGTTTACTAAAGTTCTGATGGCAATAATTTGGATTTTGTGATGCAGACAGTCCACTGCTGTTCCCCACTTACCCTCAAAAGTCTCTTCACTTCATCAAGAGGATAATGGAGAGAAGCATCGAGATCTGTCTACAGAAACCTGCTGTGAGTCTGCAGCTCTCAACTCTCACACACTCTACACATTTCACACACACATGCTGTAATCCCCTTTGTAATTCTCCTTCCTCGTGAAGAAGCAGTGGCCAGCTGATATGGCCAGCAGTGCTTGAGGATGGTACCTTGCTCATGAGTACCTCACTGTTACCTTTATCAGTCCGGTATTCGAACTGGCCACCTTCTGATCACATGGCGACCGTTACGCTACTAACTATCATATCTTTGTGATGTTAAAATTAGAGATGGGTGACATATATATGTATATACTGTGTATCTGGGCTTGTTCCACATATGATGTAGTAAATAACTGGCCACTTTATTACGCCCCGCCCATTTTATGTTTTTTTCCTCCACTTTGTGTTGGAACCTCTTTTGAGCCAGTCAGCTACGGTCTTCTTCGTCGGAAGGAGGTGGGTTGAGGTTAAAAGCTGGCCCTTCTTTTTATCAGTGAAGCTCTCCTGCTGAAGAGAAAATCACCTCTTTTTCCAGTTTTTGTGACAACCCCGGACTGCACATACGATACTCCTCATTATACCTCACTTGAATTTCGCTGTGATATTAATGAGCGCCAATGAATCTGCTGGACAACCAGAAGTTCAAGCACAAAGATAACAAAGATGGTGTCCCCTGTGTAGCCATGAAGAATAAAGTGAAGATCATGAACACTGAGTACAAATCCTCATGTTAGTGTTAAGCAGACAGCTCACTCCCCCATCCATCCAGAACTCTCTCCTAGCGCATGTGTGTTTTGTAGTGTAAGCGGAGGGAAGCGAGCGTGCCGAGAGAGAAGTGAATATCCACGCCGTTTCAGAGATGTTAATTAGAGATGGAGGTGGACGACTTGGTTCTGGAATTAAACACCACTGCTTCTGATATTCTGTGCACACAAACACAAACACATAAAAACGCGTAAATGACATTCTTCACAATGTAAAACACTGTGTGTGTGAGCGCTCGCAAGTCTCACGTGGAACGCCATCACTCACAAAAACGCTCCAGTTCAGACAAAACTCAGATTTTAGTTTAGATTTTTACTTCATATTTTCAGTGTTTATTCTGGACAGGCATCCATCGCATTATTGAAACGGGGCTCCGAGTAATGCACAGAGGGATTGTGGGAAATGTAGTTCTCTCCCAGAAAGAGAGAATATATTGAGATGTATTTAATATGATTCATATTACAGGGGCAGTTGGTGGCGTAACGGTAGAGCGTTCACCCTGTGATCAGAAGGTTGCAGCAGACCGGTAAAGGTGCCACTGAGGTACTCATGAGCTAAGGACCGTCCCCAAGCACTGCTCCCCGGATGCTGCCCATGTTAGCTGCCCACTGCTCTTTCACAGATGGGTCAAATGCACGGTTCACATGTGGTTGTGGTGCACTGTGTGCTGTGAGCTAGTGTGTTCACAATGACAAATAATCACTCGCTTTCACTTAAATATACAGTGTATCGTAACATATATATATATATTAAAATATCACAACATTATTTTTAGGCCATATCGCCCAGCCCTGTTTCAGATACCTGAAGGAAACACACACAGATGTCGTGTTTAATGTGGAAAAATGAATGAATGATACACAGGTGTTTGACCTAGTGGGTGTGTGTGTGTGTTGAGTGCAGGAGGTGATTGGGAGTTCGGTGAAGCAGGCGGTGTGCTTGCCGCTGTACTCGGTGTGTGAGAGGTAAGAGTGCAGTGTTCATCAACAGCATGATGATTAGAGAGTGTTGAGGAAGTGTGGAGGTGTTGTAATGCTGACGTGTGTTTGTGACAGTGCGGAGAGTGCAGCCCGACTGTTCCAGCTTCCATCACTGTGAGTAAAACTTCACCTGCATCTCTTCTCTCTCTCTCTCTCTCTCCCCCTCCCTCTCTCTCCATCTTTTCGTGTCTCTCTTGCTTTCAGCCGGTCATCAGCTCTGAGCGTCACATATTGTTATCCGATTTTCATTCCACCCACACTTCCTGACCGCTGCTCTTCTTATAGTTTTGTGCTAGAAACTTGGTTCCAACACTAAAACGTGTGCTCCATTGCGGTGTGGGGTGCTTGTGTTCATGTTTTTGATACGTGCACTCGTTTGTGAGTTCTGTCCATTTTCTCGTCCATTTTTCCCCACAGACAAACACGGAGCTCCAATTTCCACGCTTTACTGCACAGCCACCGATCTTCACAAAGCCACCAAATTCAACATATCACATATCTGTAACCGTCATGACCATCACAGCTACAAAACTTGAGCATCACACTGGAGTTGTCTTGTGGAAATGCAGCTCTAGTTTTATTTAAGAGTGTATTCACACCTGCCCTGTTTAGTTTGCTTTAAACTAAGCCCAGTTTGTTTCCTCCCTTGGTTGAGATCTTTTGGGCAGGTGTGAATACAAGCACCAGAACTCGGGTGCAGACCAAACAAACGTATGTGAAAAGGTGATCTCAGTTCGGCTCCAAACCAACTCTGGTGTGAAAGCAGCCTGACCTCGATCTGATTCTTGCTAAAAGCACACCTTTTTGGATTTAACGGGCTCCCGTCGTTGTCGTGCATTATGTGAAATGATTGTTTGGATAACTACACAACACACACCGACGTGTATGGCCAGTGCTAGAAATGAGCTGAGTTTTTGTTGATTTCTCAGTGTGACAATGCTGATCATGGCTGTTCTAACTCGTGCTACCTGTTGTTTTCTGCTGCAGGTGGAATGTTAAAAGCTCTGGGATGCACTGTGTGGTGTTTTGTATGCCAGAGATCTCACCGTCTAAGATCTACCTGCTGAGGAGAGCTACAGACCCACACAGGTGCTGCTCTTTCACCCTGTACACTTTAAACCAGCTCCGCATCACACACACCTGCAGGAGAGACAGGTTTACAGACACATATACCTGTCTCATGTTGAGCTTCTGTCTACACGGACTTCTAGAGTTACGCTGACAAACTGGGTTCTTATGGAGCTAAACTTAACCTTCTCTGTGTCCTTCTCTCTTTCTCTCTCCCTCACTGACCATCTCTCTCTCTCTCTCCCTCCCTCTCTCTCTCTCACTGCCCATCTCTCTCTCTCTCTCTCTCTCTGTAGATCAGTGTGTAATGACGTGGTGGCAGTAGATCTCGCTGCTCCTCTCAGCACTACTATTGATGATGAGGAATCTCAGCCAGTGTAAGTGTATTTGATATTTTTTTGATCACCTAATTGACATTAACACATTAAATTTGGGGGGTTTTAATTGACATTTTCGAGCATGTGGGATTCTTAACTAGTTGGGGGTGATGAGATCTCACAGTAACCTCTGCAGTGTGGTGGGCACCTCGCCATGCCTGTTCCCAGTATCAAACAGCATTCAGTAAAGAACTATATGGAATATGACTCTTTGTTTTATGTTTTTCATTTGAGCACATGGGAAAATAACTCACTGCTCAGTTTATCATTTTGGTTGTAAAAACAATTTTTTGGGTTTTAATTTGAAAATTAAATGTGCAGTTGCAGTTAATGATTTTAACAGTTGCATTTTTGTAAAGCGTCATTAATATGCTGATATCTCTTTGTTCCAGCACTCGCTCTTATAGTTGCTTGGACGCCCGTTTCTATGACGAGGAGACGTTGACGGTGGTGCTGCAGGGGCGTGAGGAGAACGACATCAGACTCCGCCTCCTGGCTCAGATCCCTCTTAGCTCTGCCCTCAGCTGTGAGGAGGAGTTCACCTGGGACCATGCACTCAGGTACCACACACCCACAACACCTAACATTTACATGAATAATCATTAAACTAAATGTGGTCCTGCTCCTCTAAAAATCATATTCATGTTGTGTAACGGTTAGGGACTGGTAAAGTTACTACTGAGGTACTCACGAGGAAGGAACCATCCTCAAGCTCTGCTCCTTCTCGAATGGGTTAAATGCAGAGCTTGTGTGGTTGTGGTTTGTTCTGTGCTGTGTTCACCCTGACAGATAATCGTGTACTTAAACTGACTTGTGTTGTGCTCCAGTCTGGAACAACAGAGTGCAGGGATTCCTACACAGGAAGTGACGTGGGGAAACCAGAGCCGAGACCTGGACAACATAAAGGCCCAATTCGTGGCTGTCAGCGGCATCCGAAAAGTGGCCTGTGTGGTGAGAACGCTTTCTCTAGCTAGTGGCTTGAAGAACATGAAAACTTCCAGGCATATTTTTGGCAAGAAAGCATGCAAACCAGTTTACACATTTTTACTTAATTTTGCATTGATGTTTTAAATATTGTTTCAATTTACAAAAATGTTAAATGTAGATGTTCACTGATGAGAATAACATATTACCACGATATTAACAATGTATTCTTAAATATTTAAGAATACTAGTAGACTAGTGTTATGCACACCAGTTACAGGGTAGGGTTGTGGTAGCAGGGGTCATAGCCTATAAAATATTATAAGTAATATGCCTGTAATGTCCTGACTTGCCTTTTCTTTAATGACTTGGATGAAAAACATTGCACAAATGTAATGATTCCCAAAAGTGAAACAGAATTCCATTTTGAATGTACTGTTTGTGAGTTGAATAAAGTAATTTTGTGAAAGTTTTTATGTGTAGATATACTTACAGTATGTATTCATATTGCCATTTTGCTTGGTACTGATTCTTCACATTTGCACCTCAGTTGAGTTCAAACCTGCGTCACATCCGCGTGTTTGAGATGGACGTGGAGGATGAGGAGGATGAAGAGCGGCCGGACGAGTCGCAGGACATCAGCTCTGACCAGGATGCACTGGACACTTTAGCCGGTCAGGAGCTGGGTGAAGGTGGAGATGAGGCGGGAGCAGAGGTCAGCTGTGAGGAGATGGGCGAGGCGTCAGCGGACGCTATTGAGCACGCCGAAATGCCAAATGCAATGTGAGCAGTGAATCTTCTCAGAGGAGTTGAGGTCTAATACATTAATGTATTGTTTGTATACATCTCTGTTGCTGCTCTGTTTTGGGAATAAAATGATTTTTTGTACGTTTGCTGTCACAGATGTTATTTTAATAATAAATCATTTAGCATATGCATATGGCTGTGTAATTATTACATTGTTTTAGTAGGAAAACAGGATTTAAGTCAAATATTTCCTTTAGCAGAACAGAATAATCTCGGTCATGTATTCAGACATTTTTAAAGCATTATTTTCTGTTTCCTGTTTAAAACAGACTCACAGACTGTATCGGATTTGTGTCATATCGGCAGATATCAAAATTTACAATTGTGGTATCGTGCCATGTCTACTTATTACATGATGAAGCTCCTCATTTACTCCTCAAAGTGAACTTATTTAAACATACACAATATACAGAGAGATGACCTGACCAAGCTCAAGTCCACAGTGCACACAAAGACATATAGACAGTGCAGCACAGGACAAAAAGTGGTAACAATATGCATACCACTAGATACTGTAATATAATATTAATATTAATAATAATAATACTTGCATGTACTCAGGTTTTTCTCATTCATTATGTTAAGCTGAATTGGGGTCATATTCTGTCAGTCATTACCGTAGTGATCACTCACACTTCAGACTGTGTGACAGACAGATCACACATTTATGGGCACTCACACACACTGATCATAAGTCAAGATTTTTAAGGTGAAGTGTCACAACATCATTAGAACCAGTAATATGTAAATATGCTTTGAGACCATGTCTGTAAAAGTCCTGTACAAGTAAGCTAAATTTAATCTGAATCAGAATGGAGTTATTTCAAGAATAAAAAGATTTTAAAGCGATATATAGAAGGTACAAATATAAATAGAGGAGTATGGATATAGCAGTAC
Organism: Distichodus sexfasciatus; assembly: GCA_032718565.1. Lineage (NCBI taxonomy): Eukaryota > Metazoa > Chordata > Actinopteri > Characiformes > Distichodontidae > Distichodus > Distichodus sexfasciatus. The sequence continues at coordinate 600,252 of JAVGVS010000128.1, forward strand.
AAATTGATGCAGAAAAGTCATTTAAGAGCAAATTTGAGTCACATTTGAAAGAGTCAAATGTCTACGCTAGAAGTAGAGGATGAAAATGTGTAATTTGGTTATGTGAGGGGTTCAATAACGTGCAAATATTGCAAAAGCAGGTCCAAGTGAATTAAGCACATATTTGTAAAGTAAGTAAGCGATATATGCATGAGACAGACAGATAGACAGATAGACAGATAGACAGATAGATAGATAGATAGATAGATATTCTTTACTTTTTTTTTTTTTTTAATCTCCTATAAAGTTTCTGTATGAACTTCCTGGCTGATCAATACGTCATAAAAAGTGCGTTTTAATATTCACTTTGGAACTATTTCCTGTTTAATACAGATTGTATATATTAAAACCAAATGAAAGAATAAAAACTTGACAAAGTTTGCTGAATATAAAAATAATTTATGTCCGTGAACGACGTTTTTTAAACTTGAGGAGCGCCACGAGCGCGTACACGAGAGGAGTGGTTCCTGGTACGTGCTCGCGGCCGCGACGCTGCGTGATGACGTAGAGCAGCTCGGGTTTCTCCGCGTTCCCGGGGGCTCTGTACGTGGTGAACGGTAAAGATGGCGCCGGAACCGCCCGAGTGCAGCAGGAGCGCCCGGGGAGCGAGAAGATGACGACCAGAAAGCCCACAAGGCACTGTCTTATCCGGGCGCGGTGACGAGCTGAGCCTGAGCTCCACTTTCACACGACACAACTTGTCAGAATTCACGGACGATTCTCGCTTGTGCGGTTGTTGGTGTCTTTCCGCGCCCGTGTCACGTCACTGGGTTTTTTTGAGTTTTTTATTTTGTGTTTTTGGAAGAGGACATGGAGGACATCAACTCCAACATCAACGCCGACCTGGAGGTGCGCAAGCTTCAGGATTTAGTCAAGAAACTCGAACAACAGAACGAGCAGCTCCGGAGCCGCTCCACGCTGCTGTCGTCAGGCGGTGGTGGCGGACTGTCGGGCGGTGCGAGACCGCTGAGTGCCGGCTTCGAGTCGGCGGGAGCAGCGGCGGGCTTCACCGGGGCGGGGTTGGGACTGGGACTGGGGCTGGGGCTGGGTTTGGGAGGAACGCGTCTGAGCTACGGAGGGATTCTGGAGAACTCGCGGTGTCTGAGCCCCCGGCGCTCGTACCACGGCTCTTATGGAGGATACGACGACAGCGACGGATCCATTAACAACGCGACCGAACACCGAACCACCAACACCGGCGCGTTTTACCGCGACACTGTGGATTTCGGCGAGGACGGAGAAACTTCGGTGTTGGACGAGGTGGAGATACTCGACCTGGAGGATATGGATTGTTTGAACGAGGACGAGGACAGCTGGTGAGTAAACAGTGTTGGGTGAGGAGAACGGTTCGGTTTGGATCGGATCGGTTCGGTGGAGTGACCTCACACCGCGTGGGTCTGGCTGACAGGCCGCCACAGCTGACCGACCCGCGTAGGAATGCGACTGTTCGGCCAAACACACACACACACGTGTTATTTATTTCGCGTCATGTGTTGTTCGACCTTAACTTCCACCTGTTCACCTCCTTCTTTCCGTTGTCAGCTCCACACACACTTATATTACACTCACAGCATTTAGAACACACTCTTATGCCATGAGTAAATTACATTTTACAGTCCTATTTCACTGGACAGTGTCACTCGAGCCACTTGGGGTTAAGGGCCTTACTCAGGGGCCCTGCTGGTAGTGCTGGAGGTAGAGATGGTGGTGGAGCAGTGCCTGTTACTATAAGATTTGGGGTTTAAACCCAATAACCACTGTCACGGCCCTGGGCAAGTCCCTTAACCCCAAGTCCCTCTAACATGGGCAGTTGCTAGTGTAATGGTCAGGCAGTTCATCCCGTGATCAGACGGTCCCTGGTTTAAGTCCCGGACCTGTAAAAGGTTATGTAAAATATACATGGTATACCCCAAAAATATATCCAATTTCTGAACAATATGCCTTTTCAGTTATAGAATCATGTCCCTCCATTGATATTAAAAACCAAACACAACCCTTAACAAATTATCTGTTTATTTCTGTAACGTTTCTGACAAATTCACTAAACAATTTGTCATCTTAACTTGCACTTTCTACCAACAGTTATCTTACTTGGCATGGACACTCCCTGTAATATGGGTCAGTAATGCAAAGGTTATGGAGTTGGCACTGTGATCAGAAGGTACTGAGGTACTTATGAGCTCAATTCACATTTCATATAAAGCATTGCTCTGATTAGTATATTATGGAAAGCACAGAGCAGCTCTAATTACAGTCAGTCTAGATAGGGGAATTTGTCAAGAGCCATGCTCAGGCTTACAGTGGTGGTAGTGCTGTAGGTAGATTAGTTTGAACCAACAGCCATATTCCGTTCATAACTGAGAATTCTAGCAACAGGCCACTTGGGGTAAAGGGTCTCAGTGTTGGCAATACTGGTGTTTTTGTGGCTTAACAGTAAGAGCTTGTGACTTTGGAGATTTTCCAAAGGGCAGCTCAGGACGGGACAGACTCCATTAAACACTTTTAGGTCAAAGGCCTGTTGTCAGTGATGGTAGTTCCTCTTGGCCCATTACAGAGTACAATACTGATAGATTGTCACCAAGAGACTGCTTGGTTCGAGCCTTAGCTTTCACTGGACGCAATTTTCATTAATGGTATTTAGCAGATTTTCCAGATTACAGGACCGTTCTGAGACTGCTGTAGCCTCTCAGGAGCAATTTGGAGTTAAACACCCTTCTTAGGGGCTTAGTGATGAGGGTTGGGGTAGAATAGAGCCAGACTTGAAACCACTACTTCTTGGTCTAGGAGTAAGACCCTTAATCCCAATTTAGGGTTAGTCAGAGACTGTTAGAAATTCAATTTTCTATGGATTAGAGCATGGGCTGAGATTTTACCTGAAAATGTAGATATAATGTAGATATAGTGAATGTAGGGCCCTATAAATTCCTGAATTCCGTTTTTTCCATTTTTATTCTTCTGAATTCCGGGTTTTACGTTATAATCATATTTATTCACCTAAAAAGTGTCTAATTATGGAGTGGATGGGGGGAAAAAAACAATGCAATAGAAAAAAAAATCACATTAAATGACTGTTATTCGACTTCAACAAAGTGCTGGGGTTCAGCAGAACATTTTCTGCTTTGGTAAAACATTTACCTGTAAACAACAAAAAACATTCATTTTTTTGTGCAAAATGAAAATTCTGCATCGTGCAAATCAGGGCCCTAGGAATGTCTTTGGTAGAGAGCTGTCAGTTCACACAGACACTGTGTCCAACAAAAACAGGAACCAGTCAGAAACGCGGCTCATTGTTGCCATTAAACACGACGTGTAACATTTTAGTGTCTCCTATGTCTTACAGCAGGCTAAAGTGAAAGTATGATAGTTATGCTGCTTTAGAGAGCATGGGCTCTAGTGTAAAATTATGCTGTTTATTTGTATCTGAACTCTTATTTCAGTAGATGTATGACTTTTCCATTCCATATTTGAAAGGCACTGAGTTTTAGCGCTAACATTACGCTGTATTTTACACAGTAATGATAAAGCTTTTAATTCAGTTCAGTAAAATGTTGAGGTACGCGTGATGCTGATTTGAGGTGACATGGCCCGGCTCTGCCCTGGAGAAACGGGACAGTGTGGAGAGTTGAGTCTTGTGTTTTTTGAGGACGTTTTGGGCAGCAGCTGGAGTGCTGTGGTCAGGGGTAGTGATGAGATCAGCGGTGAGGTCAGTGGTGAAATTTGAACTGTTACGGTGAGTGTTAAGTGTGATGACTTCACCAGGAGAGCAGCTGATCACATCACCACCACAGTGAGGTTCATTTTGCCTGCATCAGATAAAGGAGCGGTCAACACTAACGAGGTTTACCCTGGTACGGTACCGCGTGTCTGTGTGTGCCTCTGACAGTGTACAGGTCCACAGTCGGGTTTCAGGTCAGCGATCAGTGGTGTGAATGTGAAGTGGTCCGCTGTTGTGTCTCTGCAGCCAGGCATGCTCATCAACACACCGTCCAGCAGCCGTCACACTGACCGTCACAATAAGCTCATTAACTCCAGTGTCAGCTCAACACAGAAGCCCTCTCTCTGTGTCTGTTTTCCAGTCTGTCTCTCTCCCTCTCTCTCTCTCTCTCTCTCTCTCTCTCTGTGAGGTGGTATTAGTGTAAGTGGCAGTGTTGGTGACTGATGTATAATCCTGGATTACCAGTGGACTGGATTATGAGACAGACGGGTGCTGTCCTACACACACACACATTGTGCTGCGGTTTTGGTGTGTTATTTCTGTGTTGTCGGAGCGTTGTGTAGTGGAGCTGCTCCTCTTGTGTAACAGTTCACTGTTTGAGGAAGTCACACAAACATATACACACACACGTCAACTGACTCAAGCCACAGCCATGAGGAGACATCCACAGCATTCTACTCTACCCCCTCTCTCTTTACATATGCAAGTTAAGCAGGGTTGCACAATAATATCACAATTAGCCAATAATTACTTTTTTAAAGTCATCAGCATTGGACCCATGTTTAGATTTGTCCAGTATTTTCAGCTGATATTTTATACACTACACACTCAACTCTGCCTGCACACACACGCTCAAGGTAAATTGCGTGTTTGCTTCACTTAGTGAATGTGAGCTCAAACATGGGCTGTGTCCCAAGCCGCCTACTACCACACCGCACTTAGTAGTATGGTAGGTAATCATAATTTTCTATGTGATAGTATGCAGCTCAGGAAATTGTAGCTTAACAACTCTATACGTACTACATAGTGCCCAGGGACACGCGCCACACGCGCCCTATTTGACTTGGTACTTTTTCTTAAAATGTGCACTACGCTGCAAATGCTCCACGCTGCTTTCATGCTCACTTGACATGGTGGTGTGTTAGCAGTTAGTTATGGTGTTAATTTTGTGCCAACATGTCAGTTTTGATTAATCTTTTGCTTCATTTCCAGCCCTACATGGAATTTTCAATCTTTTGCCTGACCCGTGTGTGTGTTCACAGGTTGTATGAGGCCAAGTTGAACAGTCCTCTGCAGAAAGCCCTCAGCCCCATCGTGTGGTGCAGACAAGCACTGGACAACCCCAGTCCCGACATGGAGACGGCCAAACGCTCGCTACTGCACAGACTTGACCTCACCATGTCAGGTACACACGCGCACAGACACACACACACACACACTTTCCTCTTCCCTCCTCCCTTGTCTTGTCCCTGCTGCCGTCTGGCCTCACTGGATTTCCCAGCATGAGGGCGGGCAGCTTTCTGGGCACTCTCCTCTCTTCCACCTTCAGATCCTGCACGTCCGGGCGTGTGTGTGTGTGTCTAATTATAGGGAAAGCTGAGTTGATGGAATGTTCAGATCAGTAGTGTTTGTAGAGAGAGGGCTCCTTGCCTTTTTTACCCAGGTATGTGCATGTGACCCGCAGTCCCATCGGAGTAGCACTAGAACACCTCTGAGTGGACACTGTACTGTCCATTTAAACCTAGCACACCCATTGACGGGGCGCCAGTCCTCATCGGAGTGTTAAAACACTATTTAGTGCAGACATCAGTGCTGATTTAATAAGAGTTTTTAATAAAGCACACAGTCCGATTCCACAGATTTTTGCCTTAAGAAACGTAGCTCTGCTCGTCTCAAGATGTGAACATGAAGCCACATTATTACACTAAACATGTACATGTTGAGCAAGGTAAGAACTAGGGCTGTTGTTATATGACTCAGTTTCTTTAAATTAACCAAGATTTCCAGTGAATCCTCATTAATTCCCATAAATTCCCACTATTCCTGTGGAAAGTTTCTGGAAATTTATCGGGAAATTTCTGCCCCTTTGCAACCCTGTAACGATACATTGATATTATTGAGTGATCAGTCACAATCCACAGTGTCTGATCATTGATCACACATCATACATATTGTCTCTTTATTTCGAGGTCTGTTTTTATTCATGTGTGGTATGCGATATTTGAACTATTCTAGTCAATTTGCCTTTTAAAAATGCATACGTTTTTTAGAACAAAAAGCATGACAAAGACAGGGATTCAAGTGAGTTTACAAATAAAGAATTTAGGGATGAATGGATTTGATACGTGGATGTGAAATATCGGTCTGATAACGACTCAAACAGCTGGATGAGGTATCGGTGGCTTTGGGTTAATCTATGGAGCTGATCTGTAGTTTGTAGGTTTTTCTATGTTTGCATATGTGTGCACGCTCTATTGGTTCTTCATGTGAAGTGTGACTGTGGTAAAGCTGGTTTATTGTTCAACATTGACACTAATTCCTACATATTGATATGACAACGAGCAGAACAAGCAACACAGCACACTACAAGCCCAAAATCACATCACACCATTATACTGTTTCATTTCCTGAACAACACCAGCTCTCACTCACAATCTCTGTGTTCCTGATGCTTTTAGCGCCGCAGGATTAGGGAGCGTCACTAAATGACACAACTGTGTTTAAAGGAATCATGTTTGAGATGTTATTTTAATAACGAATCATTTAGCAGATACATATGGCTGTGTAATTATTACATTGTTTTAGTAGGAAAAACTGAAATACACAGAGAAATACACAACGTATTCATTAAACACTGCTATCAGATCAGTACTTGGGATCGACCTAAACCCAAAGCACAAGCGTCGGCATCAGTATTGGAACTGATACAGTTGGACTGGTGCATCACTAGAAGAAACACAAATCTCTTGACTGCTTGTGGCTTTGAAGGTGCTAAGCAGGAGCTGGGGCTGTCTTTAGGATGAGCCATTCATCTGCTGAAAGCACACACTACAACCTCTTTGGTTTGAAGATACTGGGGTTGGGTGAGGGATACCTGCCGTAGTTTTCCCTGACTCGTGCCCGCTGTTCCCCCAAGGGCACGCCAGCTGACACTCAGGTGTGCCCAGCGTGTGTGTCTAGTCCTCCTGTTACAGGGTTTATTTCTCTCCTGTCCTTTTTATCTGCCATCTCCATTCTTTTAAAATGCCTTTTGAAATGTGAGTAAAGCATGTGGTAGGAGGGAGGAGGGGAGCATGGGAAAAGAGTGAAATAAAAAAACTGAGAGAATGTTGGATAATAATGAGAAATCAGGGAGAGAGGAGAAAGGGAGAACGGGGAGAGAAAGAGAATAGGAGGTGGAGAAAATAAGTGAAGGATGAACAGACTCAGTGAGCTGAGAGAGAGAGTGGAGGTATGTTTTACAGATGAAGGAAGGCAGTAGAATCTGTCATTCTTCACTTTACAGAAACCTCTGTTGTCATTGTGCAGATGATTTTGCAGTTGTGTGAGAGTGTACGTGTAGTGCGTGTGACGCTGAGGGAACACACTCCTGCTTCAGTCTGGAGTTTAGTTGCAGCTGCTCATGAATCCAGTTGAAGATGATTTACCTGGCTTTATTGAGCTGTGCTGTTCTGCTGTAAACTTTTTCCACACAACTACACCACAGATAGACCTGCACTGTCCTAGTAAAATCTCCAGAGAGCAAGTTGTGTGTGTGTGTGTGTGTGTTTGTTTGTGTGTGTGTCCATGGTAACCACTCCCTTGTCTCTACACAATGTAAACAGTGGCGTGATGCTTTTCCAGGCTCCATGGTTACATAACCCACTGGACATGGACAGAACAATGACAGAGAAATGCAGAGTGGTTTTTTTTGCTAATAAGAGGTTGAACATTTCAGTAAAGTGCTGTTACATAAATGTAAATTTCTTATAAAAGTCACAAAACACACTAACCTAAAATCCTTGTACTTTTAGAAGACTTTTAGGTCTGCACAAATGCTTAAAGAGAGATTTGTGTTGAGTTGTGCTACTGGAATGTCCAAACCATCTGCAGTGGAAACAGAGGGGACATCGGCTCTTCTGCTCGGAAAGAATTTCTCTTCAGGATTATGTGAAAGTGCACGTGTGGAGCAGGGCTGCTGGATGATGTGGCAAAAGAGGGAATTATTTCCCCAAGATGATGATGATGATGCTGATGCTGGGTTTTAAGTTCTCCCCGTTGTGCGGCTGAGCAGCCAGATGGAACATCACCCCTTTAAAGAAATAACAGCAGGGTGATGGGGTTCAGTATGGTGTCATTCTACGTCAATTTAACTATTACCGAGCACATAAGCTTGACCCAAAATGAAAACATTGACCATGCATAATATAGTGAGGTTATAGAGAACAGGAGCTCTCTTCTTAATAAAAGAGAGGATTGTTTTACATTCATATGGTGAGCTCAGGAATTAAAGTATCAAGTGATATATGAGTTGCTTTTTGTGATTTGATATGATTAGAAGTGATGGAGTTAAATCAGCATATTTTTTTTGCCAAAAACAGTTTTCAGGAAATAGAAAAAACGATGTATATTCTAAATATATAAACATTATGTCGTCAAAATTGGTGTCACACAGACAAAATAAATATGTTATGACTTGTTGCACACTGGGCTCCTCTGGACGACAAGGCGGTGGAGTTAAGAGGGTTTGGCTACAGTTGAAGTGTCCAGTGGAGTTGAGAGATGTAGTCTCAAAGAGGTTCCAGCACTTTTCATTGGTTAAATATTTGTAAAACTATCAGGCCAACGTGAAGACTGACCAATAGAATTGTTTCATGACAAATAAACAAAAATGACCAAAAATGGAGTTTTTGGGAGGTTTCCGCCCGACAGCAGCGATATGATATTTTCTCATGTTGTTGACTTCTGAACTGAATCTAATGTAAATTAAATCAAATCAGACTTCATGATGCGGTCAGACGTTGCCTCATTGTCCGTTGAATTGATCTAATATCAGATAAAATGTGTGATTTAGGACCCTGGGGTTTGGAATTGGATTACAGCAAGTACAGCAATAAACATGTCATAAATGTGTTTATTCATATTAGCGCTGGGTGATGCCACCTCAAATCAGTGTCACGAACATCTTTCACTAGATCAGCGTTTCTCAATCCCAGTCCTCACAGACCACCGCTCTGCACAGATTCGACTTTCCCAACCCACAGCACAGCTGATGCTACTGATTAGCTAATTAGCAACGTAGGACCAGCATGCGACAGTGCAGGAAATACCCAATATGTGCAGAGCGGTGAGCCGCGGGGACTGGGTTTGAGAAACGCTGCACTAGATTACCCTTAATGAGGGATTATCTTGTTTTGGGGTTTTGTTCATTTTTTCCCCTCATGGTTCACTTTTAAATGTCAAGTCCCAGACGGGTAAAGGTACAACTGAGGTACTCATGAGCAAGGTACCGTCCTCAAGCAACGCTCCCCGGGTACTTGCCATGTCAGCTGCCCACTCCTCTGATGGGTCAAATACAGAGCTCACGTGGTTGTGGTGCAGTGTGTTCACAATGACAAATAATCCCTCACTCAAATGGACTTTTTTCACTTTCAGAGGGGATACTTATATACAAGTTCACAAGAATACTTGGAGCAGTGGTAGCGTAGTGGTTAGGGAGTCGACGTCGTGATCAGAAGGTCACATTTTGGTGTGTTCACAAAGACAAATATTTTTACTTTAATATACTTTGAGTGCATGTTTAGAGCCTGGATGTTTTTACACTTACACGAAACAAGTTTTAACAGAGTATTTTCAAACACCTCCTGTTGTCTGTCTGTCTGTCTGTGTGTTTGTGTGTCTATCTGTGTGTCTGAATGTGTGTTTGTGTCTGTGTGTGTGCGTCTCGTCTTCATGTTTTTACTTAGTTCTCAGCTTTATTTATTTACTTTCTCAAATTTCTTACTTTTATTTACAATGACTTGCACAGTCTCACAAGTGAGCCAGGTGTTGATTTCAGCACATTATGCCTGTGGAACTAAGCATGTGGCAAATAAAGAATCTTTAATCATTTCTGCCATTAAATAAAAAGGACGTTTCTGGCCAGATCCGTCGTTTAGACGTGGCGTGGCGAGCGGCAGACGGAGCGGTTCCCTTGTTGAAACATACGGGCCCAGGCCGGAAAAGTAATGGCGCGTTCTTTGGCTTCTCTCATATTCAACAGCGTATATTTTGCAGATTATGTTTTTCTGCTCAGTATTCGAGACCCTAAATCCAAACCATGTCCAGATTATGGACATTGCGCCGGTCTTATTAACGAGCTGCTCTTCCGTACACTCTTTCTCCATTTTCCGAAAACAAATGCCTCGTGGTGTGGTTTTCGCGCATTTGACGCGACTTGGTTACGTCATTTTCGCGGGCGAGGAGCGGAAATTTCAGCGGTATGCCGGTATGATCAAAATCTCTATCGTTGGCCAAATTTATATCGCATACCTTTTATACCATTTATACCGTCCACTCCTAGTCTGGGTGTGTCTGTCTGTGTGTGTGGGTCTGGGTGTGTGTCTGTGGGTCCGTGTGTGTCTGTGTGTGTGTCGGCTCTGGGTGTACTGCAGTGTGAGTGTGACGTCTTCAGGCCTGTGTTACTGCACTGCTGCAGATTAGGGCAGGTTTTGTCAGTGCTAATTTGGGTTAGTGTCTGATTAAATCAGGGTGAGTCTGCCTGCTGGGCGTCTCCTACACACACACACACTCACAGTGTTGTGTCAGTCAGCTGTGGGTGAGAGTTCATGTCCCACAGGTCTTTGTGGGGAGAGGGTTTTGAGGTGAGACGTGGCCTGATTTAGGGTGAGGGAAGGTTGTGTTCCCAGATGAAGGTGTAATGTTGGAGCTTTACTCAAACATGGCTTATGTGGCTCTTAGGCTCAGAGTGTCTCTCTGTCTCTCTCTGTAATTCTGTGTCTGTCTCTCTCTTTGTCTCTGCCTCTGTCTGTCTGTACGTCTGTCTCATTGTATAAACGTTTTTATTAGTCGGTGTTGTGTATGAACATGGGTTTCACACAGCTCTCCTGATTCTGCTGCTGGAGTGTGTGTACTTGTATTTGTTGACGTGGTGATTTCTGGTAAGCTTTTGGAAGGCCGCGTTGGCGTGCAGTAAATAATGCAGAGGGAGAGAGCGGTGGATGCAGGAGGAGCATGATGGAGGAGGAGAGTGGGGAAAGTGAAGGCCAGTGCACTCTAATGGCCTTTTCAACCTCCAGCTGTGAACACACACACGCAGACACTGAGAGGGAGGGAGGGCTTGACCTTGTGAAAACTCAATCTGCGTTGTCCATTTCAACATCAAACCAGTTTCATTACCAAAACCAAAATGAAAAACCAGTTTGCTTTGCTTTTTGCACTCAAATAAAAGTGTAAAAACACACATTGCATTTTGACTTTTCATTTATGAGCAAGTGACCTGGCACGGCTGTTACTCACGTTTGACATCATAACCCTTGGAAGGGCAAAATTAGAAATCAGAAACTGACCTAATGAAAATATTAATGAAAGAATGATGTAGAGATTAAGCTGGTTCATGGAGAGCTCGTTCCATTATCCTCCTGCTGCTCCTGAGGGACACGGCGCTGCTCCAAATGCACACACAGCTCCTCCAGCACTGGATTCAGCCTTTAAAGTCATCCGATGTGCTGTAGGTCCCACTCACATGACTGACCCACTACAGGCCCCACAGCGCCGGGTCGAGGACCACAACACCAAACTGGACCTGGGAGCGAGTTCTGGACCTGACGAGTGCAGCGAGAGGAACTGTAGCTTCATAGAGACTTGCTGAATGGCTGCATTGAGGCAGAACTCTGGATTGTGTGTGTGTGTGTGAGAGAGACAGAGAGAGAGAGAAGTGTCATTGTGCTCATGTGGAGTGAGTAGACTGTTGTTAGCAGCACAGCATAAGAGACTGAGTGTGTGTGTGTGTGTGTGTGTGCCATGCCACTAGCATATGCTTAAATAGACTTGAGGACTAAACAGTAGAGGGATTGTAGTAGTGTTCTCTAAACCACACTCGTACTAGGAGTCTGTTTACATGTATCTAGATATTTTTATAAATTCCTAATTTTTTATACGTTTGGGCCTTGTGTTTACATGTAAACAGAGTTAAAAGTGAAGATTTTTCAAAACACTGGATTCATGTAAGCAAGTATGACACAGCTTTCCTAAAACTATATGTTTGAAAGTGAGTGATTATTTGTCATTGTGAACACAGCACAGTGCACCACAACCAAGTGTGATCTCTGCATTTGACCCATCTGTGAAGCAGCAGTGGGCAGCTGACATGAGCAGCATCCGAGGAGTAGTGCTTGGGGACGGTACCTGGCTCATGAGTACCTCAATGGTAACTTTACCGGTCCTGGATTCGAACCTGCGACCTTCTGATCACGGGGTGAACACCCTACCGTTACACCACCAACTGCCGTATTGTTCACATGCCGTAAAATACCTTCTGAGTTTTCGAACGCCACAGTATGTGACAGAAAATGGGTTAGCGTCAGCTGCGCAACATTTGTATGCGGTTGGTTTGGCTGATCGTTATTGGAACAGGAAGTCGTGTCATACGTTGGTTTGTTTTTATCAGGATTCTGATTGGCTAACGTGGCTCAATGCTTAATGCTATAGGTTTGGCTCATAATAGCTCTTGACGGCATATTTATGTGGATTCGTGTAAATGAATACTTTATAGAAAACCATCTGGTTTAAACGAGGATATTTTTTAAAACGTTTCTGTAAGTGCACAGCTATGTGTAAACGTGGCCTAAATCACAAATTTCATCGCAATATTTTTGGGGCATTAACGGTTGGGGTTTTCACCCCGTGATCGGAAGATCTCCGGTTCCAGTCCCAGACCAGTAAAGGTACCACTGAGGTACTCATGAACAAGATACCGTCCCCAAGCCCTGCTCCCTGGGTGCTTCCCCAAAAAGCTGCCCACTGCTCCTTCACGGATGGGTCAAATGCAGAGCTCACATGTGGTTGTGGTGCACTGTGCTGTGATGTGTTCACAATGACAAATAATCACTCACTTTCACCATATGTCATGTTGGTTGACTGGACAACAATTCAACATTTGCTGATATCACAAAGTCTGCTACGATACGATGGATACGATACGATCATGGATATGAGACAGTATTGTCACAGTAAACTTTACAGCTGGTCTTCAAGTTACGATGGTTTATCTTATGTTGACGATAGCGATATGACAAAGTTTCATACGTCAGGAAAACGCAGCAGCATATGTGTGCGATACATTGAGATGTATCTCCTGCCTTATGAACGCCTCACTCTCACTAGTGATCATCAGAGTTCAGCTCTCTCAGTGTTACAGGATTGATGCTGTGAGAGCCTCATTGATCACTGAATTGATGTATTGATATAGATCAGTTACACCTGTAGTGTCCTCTGGGGTGTGGTGTATCTTGGTTCTGTTCTCCTGAAATATTACTTGTAACGTTTGTATCTCACTTCTTCATTTCGGTTTCAGAACTGGTTCAAAAATGGTTCGTTAAAAAGTCTCTCTCTCTCTGCAGCAAATAAGAGGAGGAGTCTGTATGGCAGCAGCTACAGTCCTCAGGTGAACTACGGAAGCTCGTACAGTCCCAACGCAGCCAACAGCCCGTACAGCAGCGGCTTCAACTCGCCCTCCTCCACTCCCTCACGAGTGCCTATCGTCAAGCAGCTAGTACTGCCTGGAAGCACAGGTACACCCTCACCTTCTGCACCTCAACACCGCTCTCCTCCCTGCCTTCTAATCACACTCTTCACAGCTAGTAATATATTACTAATGTATGTATGTGTCGGTGTTATGTATGTTGTCATCATATTATTATTTTACACCTTTATGAAAACGTTCTAGGACCGCCCCATTGAAGGCGTGATGAGGTCAGACACATTTGAGTCACTAAGTTGGACACTCAGTCTTTTAGTTGTTTTCTGGTATTTCAGTAGCAGTGTAAACCCACTCAGATCTCACAGAGGGCTTGGCATTCTAATAAGGAATGATTTTTATATTTCAGCAAGACGCCTGCTCATAACAGCTTGGTACAACTGGACTCAGTGTAGCACGGAATGTGATCATTCTTGATAAGTTGTAATTAGAGATGGGCCGATCCCACTTTTTTATGTCCGATACTGATATTGTAAATTTGGAAACGCCGATACCGATACAAATCTGATAGTCACAGTCTTTTTTTAAACATAAAATAATGCTTTAAAATGTGTGAATACATGACTGAGATTATTGTTATGCTTAAAGAAATGCTTGATTTCAATACTGTTTTTCTACTAAAACAATATGCTAAATTATTTGTTCTCAAAAATTGTTTGTTTAGACATATAAATATTTCTTCTTTCTTATTGATTACACTATAACATTATAAAATTGAAAAAAAATATGATCAATTGAAAATGAAATACTGAAGTTTGTCATTTTGAAACAATTTGGCCTATAAAATGAGCTGCTTTTGCAGAGAACTACATTTCCCACAATTCTCTTCCGTGCACTAAAACAGAAGTAAATGCATAAAAACACATAAATGACATTTTCGCGATGTAAACACGCGCGCTGTGTTAATGACCGCGCGCATGAGCACCGTTACTCGCTAAAACAATTTTACATCGTTTATTCTGGAACGCGCGCCCAGCGCTTCATTGTGACGCGGCTACAGCACGCGTTCCAGGATAAACGATGGGAAATTGTTTTAGTGAGTGGCGGCGCTCATGTGCCCGCGCCTTTCCATCGCGAAAATGTCATTTATGCGTTTTTATGCATTTACTTCTGTTTTAGTGCATGGAACATCTCACAAATACTTTCACATGCAGAGGGATCGGGTCTCGTCTTGATCGCGCCACTGAAAACGCTGTGTGTCACTATTAAGCGTCCGTGTGAAATACAAGCGGAGCTGCTCTAGAGAGTAAAATGAATTAAACCAAGCTTCCATTCTAGAACAACTGCCTCGACCATTTTTTGTAATAGAATTATTGGAGTTATTGGAACAATGGTTTCAGCTCTACTTTACCGCAGTGCCACTTCCCATGATAACGAATTGAGCTTGCACGCATTTACAGATCGACTCCATAGAACGGCCCAATGCCACCGATACCCGATCCAGCCGTTTGAGCCGTTATCGGACCCATACCCGTCCACATATCGGCTACATCTCTAGTTGAAATCGTACAGAATTTCACTGGTGGTGAATATTGACTGAGAAGGGTATTGGCACGGAGAGACTAGACGGCAATGGAGCCACAGTAGCGCACCTTGTAATTACTTAGTATCAGTGATGGTCAAAATTAAACAGTGATGGCGATAATCAGCTGAATGCCTTATTTCAGCCCCTGATAATCGGCCCGGCTGATAATTGGGCGACCCTTACTGATGACAAATTGATTTTCTTATTGCCAGTCTAAATGGAAAAGTTAGAATTTTATTGAAGTTGGTTGTTGAAAGTGAACATCTAAGTAAAGTGCAGCCCTAAAAATATTCTCTCACTATGCATCTGATCTCATTGTCAGTTTCCAACACTGTGAGTGTGTGTATGTCAGTGTGCGTGTGTTTATGATAGGTCTGAGCAGTTAAATAAATCAAATGTCAGAACCTCCCATTGATAAACTCTTATCCATTTTGGTTATTATAAACCAAAACAAAATAAATGTAAGTGAGGTAAAATGCTGCATCAGTTTTGTGATATCGATTGATATTGTCCAGCCCTAATTTCTGAAGCTCTGTGGCCGTTTGTGCAGGTAACCACCGGGGTTCGGGGGACAGGAACCCGCCGGCCATCAGCCCCCAGTCGTCGGTGGACAGCGAATTGAGCACGTCGGAGATGGACGAGGACTCTGTGGGCTCCTCCACCACGTACAAGCTCAACGACGTCACCGACGTGCAGATCCTCGCCCGAATGCAGGAGGAGAGTGAGTGCCACGCTCGGACATGCTGCCTTTAACACCGCACACGTTAGTATTTATTTTAACACGCTGTGCCCTCGCCTCTCGGTGCAGGTCTGCGTCAGGACTACGCAGCCACGACGTCGCGTCGCAGCTCAGGCTCGTCGTGCCAGTCTCTGCGGCGTGGGACGCTGAGCGACCAGGAGCTGGACGCTCAGAGCTTGGAGGAGGACGAGGAGCCGATGCCCCTCCCGCTGCACCACGCCACGCCCACCGCCGCCCGCTTCAGCCCCTCGCCCCGCCCCTCGCCCCGCCCCTCGCCCAGACCCTCGCCCAGACACTCGCCCCGATCGCGATCGCCCGCACGCTCGCTGGAGTACGCCCGTGCCTCACCGCAGCCAGTCATGAGCCGCCTGCAGCAGCCCCGCCTCTCACTGCAGGGCCACGCCCACGAGACACACACCAACGCCATCAAGAACGAAGGTGGGCAGTTTGTACAGGCGTCGTGGGGAACGTGTCGTACGTTTTTAACTGGTGCAATGTAATTTTATATTATTCATATTATTATACATGTCTACATTCAGGCATATATACGGCCACACGTGCAGCTCTGGGCGCTGTGGTCAAAAACATCTCCAGCGACGTTCTTTCCCCGCTGAGGGTGCTTTTAGTGCTGAAACTCATAGGATTTGTATTAATAATGGGCACTGCCAATGCAAAAAATGTGTTTGGTGGACACATGCCCTTATTGGCACCTTTCAGTCCCTCGCGCCTGCTTTATAATGAGCGTTTCTTTTTAAAGGACAATACTATATTAAATGATGTGTGTTTTTAGAGAAATTACGGCGCAGTCTTCCCAACCTGACGCGCTCCAGCTCGGGTCCGTCTGCTGAACCGGTCAAGAACAGTCGCAGCTGTGAGTCCAACCTGCAAGTGCCAAATGGCTCTCCTCGACACCAGAGCCAGTCAGCCAGTGAGTCCCTCACACACTCTCGTATGATTATCTTTGAGCTACTTCTACTGACTCCCACGATGACTAGATGTAAATGACACTGGAGCTGCACCCAGCCCTAACCCTATCTGAACCTCAGCACACGAAGGCACGTCTTTTACCTCTGACTTTTAAAAACCACTCATTTCAATTGAATTGGTTTTACTCACACACAACACTGTCCCCACAAAGCCTGTTTTCCCTGTCTTTTAGGGGACAGCCAGGTACCCACAACCCACTAAACACATAACACAAACACACACCACACACACACTTGGGGTTAGTTGGTAGTGTAACGGTTTGGGAGTTGGCCCTGTGATCGGAAGCTCACTGGTTCAAGTCCTGGTCCGGTAAAGGTACCTCTGAGGTACTCATGAGCAAGGTACCATCCCCAGCACTGCTCCCCAGTTGTCCATTGCTGCTTCACAGATGGGTCAAATGCAGTGTCGTCACATGTGGTTGTGGTGCACTGTGTGCTGTGCTGTGTTCACAATGACAGATAATCACTCGCTTTCACTCTATAGCTAGTAGGTCAGTGACACAGGCGCACAACAGATCTAGTCTCACATTAAATTGGAATTTTATTAGGTAGGAAATACTTTAACTATAATTACTTTTTTCAGTAGTTTAACACACAAATCTTGCTGCCAGTTACCGGATGATGATGTGCAAAACACACACACATGCACGTTATGCTACACTGTCTTTGGTATAAATGTCTAGCAGTTATATTTTTTCTGTGTATATATATTTCTAGGGTTAGTTTCTTTAATCCCTTTATTTTCTATTTTATTTTGTGTAGTCTGTAGGAGTAAATCTGAGTTGATAGTGATAATTGCATTATTGGAGTTATAATAACTACGCACACACAATGTGATGTTGAACTGTGTGTTGAATCACGTTTTGAGGTTTTCCAGAACTAAAAGAGTACTTAACACACGTTGCATCTTCCTGCACACCGTCCCTCACCCTGGCTGTAGTCTTGGTAGCTTGGCAGGTGGAATGGGATTTCTCCTCTTTTCCTTTTCTCCACGTTGACTCTCTCATCCTTCACATGTGCTTGATTTACTGGTCTATGGGAACATGGGTATGAGCTCTCATTTAAAACACGTTGCTAATACGCTGCTGTTGATTAGGGCTGTGTGAGATGATGAAATATATCCGATGATGAAGTTAAAACCTCTGTCATTTTATATTTCACTCGTCTATTTCGTGGTCATTCTGAGCTTGCAGTGGAACTTTTGGAAGTAGAATCCTGTGTTTCTGCATGCTCAGCTCGCACTCAGATCTGCTTGCCCTCACGCTCAGAGATCTATAGAACACCAGAGATGCCACAATTCACCTTAAGGGCACTTACGACAGCACCGTAAAAAAACACCACTTTTTACAGACATTTTACGACTTAAAAAGCAGCATTTGATCACAAATCAGTAGAGCATCGGTATATTAGATCACTGCAAAGAACTGTGTTTCTAACGAATAAAACAGCGTAAAAGTGGGTGGTTTACTGTCAGGTGCGTCGAAAATAAGCATAGGTTTCACATGAGAGTGTATGGAGTGTTTCGAGTGTGCATGTAGGCAGATGTGAGCGCACACAGACACAAGATTTTGCTTGCGGAAGTTCTAGTGAATTTACAGAAAATGTGCTATATTATGATATTCAAGGTTCAAGATTCTTTACTTGTCACATGCAAATTATACAGGTACAACATGCAGTGAAATGTATCTGTATAATTTGCATGTGACAAATAAAGAATCTTGAATCTTCAATAACGATAACGATATTTGTGACCCTCCACAGCAAAAACCAGTCGCTTGTTGCAACGGAGGTTTCCGAGAAAAACGAGCGTTTATGTTGCGTGGGGTAAAATGTTGGATTTTTAGTTTTTAGTGTTTTGAAACAGTGGAAGGTCTATACTGTACTGTTGTGAATAAATTTGGCTGAAAAACTTACCCTTTCCATCCTAAAAAGGTGACTTTCTTGAGGTGAGGAATTCAATTCCAGCAGAATGTTAAAAGTTTGTGTTTTGACCGCTCTACTTCAATATTTACGCTAAATCCACTGGTTGACCAGCGTGAAGATATTTCTCCTGAATCCATCTTCGTCTCCCGAGTTCAGTTAACCTAACGCAGGTAGGCTATCCGTGTGGCTGTGAATGCAGCGTAGGCTACCGTAAACGCAAACGTAGCCGCGACCGCACCAAGCGTCTGTGAGTGCTACGGCGATAGTCAACTTCAAAGGCAGATTTCTCCGTTTCTCACTTGGCGTGACAGGAGAAACCCGACTCCTTTGAATGTTGATATCTCAGTCATATGTCGTCCCATTCATTCCATATAGGTATCGTTCTGAAGCTTGATTTATGCCCTTTCATGAAAACATCATAACTCAATTTTGAAAAATTGCGACAAGCGACTGGTTTTGCCGTGGAGGGTCACAAATATCGTTATCATGATATAAAATGACATATTGGGACATGAGTTGTTGGTCTTATCACACAGCCCTATTGCTGATGAATAAAAGCCAAAGAGGATGTTTCAGGTCATATCAGCTGTATTCAGTTTTTGGAAGTTGTTTATTACTCTTCCAATTCTCCATTGGGATGCACCGATCCAACTTTATCAGTTCTGATACCGATCCCGAGTTCTTTCCCCGAGATCCCTGATCTGATAGCAGTGTTTAATGAATACGTTGTGTATTTCTCTGTGAGGAGGAGACTGAGATGATTCTGTTCTGCTGAAGGAAAGACTCGACTTAAATCCCGTTTTCCTACTAAAACAATGTAATAATTACACAGCCATATGTATCTGCTAAATGATTTATTATTAAAATAACATCTCAAACATGATTCCTTTAAACACGGTTGTGCTATTTAGTGACGCTCCCTAATCCTGCGGCGCTAAAAGCATCAGGAACACAGAGATTGTGAGTGAGAGCTGGTGTTGTTAAGGAAATGAAACAGTATAATGGTGTGATGTGCTTTTGGGCTTGTAGTGTGTGGTGTTGCTTGTTCTGCTCGTTGTCATATCAATATGTAGGAATTAGTGTCAATGTTGAACAATGAACCAGCTTTACCACAGTCACACTTCACATGAAGAACCACATGAGCGTGTAGACGTTTACAGATCAGCTCCATAGAGTCGTTATCGGACCCATATCATCGGATCGGTGCAACCCTAACTCTCTCATGGTCAAACCCAGACTAGTTCTTGAGCATGTGTGCTTTTACAGTGTGGATATGATGTGAGAGTTCAGCAGCACCTCACCTGGTGGCATGTACAACTCTCTTTCTCTTCTCCTTTCTCTCTTTTACCTGGCTTTTGTTATTTTAAGCTCCAGGTAGCATGCTGTCCTCCCTCGCTCTCCCTCTCCCTCTGCTGAGGTCATGGTAGTTTGGCTGTGTTTCGGTGCTGATGCTGGTTCTGGTCTTGGCTTAAGAGCTTCTTTTCCCCGAGCTGTAATATTTCCTGTTCTGTGGCTCCCTCTAGTGGCCGGATGATAGTGTGCTCTGTCCTGTTGGGGCATGGCCGGCTCTCCCTGCAGTACTAGCTTCATTCAAATAAGCTTCCTCCTCCCAGTCCTGGCTGATGGTCACTCCTTTTTGCTCTCCCTTTAATAGAGAATAGAGTTCTAACCCAAATTCTTACGGTGGGTCAGACGTCAACGGAAATGCAAAAACCACCACAGAAGTGAGAAGTGACTGTGGGGGTAGTCCAGGTTTCCAGGAGACTTTTATTGCGGAGCGCTCACTCCCCCGCCCATCCAGCACACTCATCTAGCGCAGTGTCACACGTGTAGAAGGCACCTGTGTTTTTGTGTTTCTCGGGTGAAATTGAAAATTGACCGGCGCATCAGCGAATCACTGTGACTGGGGCGGTAATTGGCATTTATCTGCATACCAGAGCTGCAAGATCGTCCACTGTTATTCAGTGCACTAAACAGAAGTAAATGCATAAACATGCATAAATGACATTCTTTGCACTGTAAACACGCTGTGCGTAGGCGCTCACCGGGGATTGTGGGAAATTAGTTCACCCAGAAAGAGAGAATATATCGCAATATATATTGTGTATGGCACTATAGCTTAAAAACATGGCAACATTATTTTTAGGCCATATTGCCCGGCCCTAAGTGACACTAATCACAGTGTTCTAGCAAAAGAAGGTTTCACTTACTTCTCAAACAGCTTCAAGCACTTTACTTTCGCAGTATGGAAAAGTATGGAATCTGATTTTAGTCATTTCCAGCTCCGGAAAAATCACTGTTCAAACAGAATTAGTTTTACATGAGGACGTGGGGTAATGTTATTTTATGTTATTTTTTCTGCACATCCACCAGCAATACAAGTCTCCTGGAAATCTGGATTGATAACATCGACACCCTGCTGCTCACTTCTGTTGGTGTTGTGACTTTTGCATTTGTGTTGTAACTCCTGCGTTCCGTTGAGCTGCCTGGGCCACCGTAGATCCCGGTGATGATTTTTAGTGGTTTGTTGCCAAGACGAAACGCCGTCGGTTCAGGCTGGAGTCAGACGCTTGCCTCTGCTTGTTTCCCAGCAGCGCAGCATCAGAGGCTCTCCGGTCCGTCTCGAGCCTCCCCAAAACCCAAAGAGCGGCTGCAGAGCCCCACAAGTCTCCGAGGTAACGCACCCAGACCGACCCCCCCACCACCTCGCCCAGGCCCTCCAAAATCTCACAGACACCGTAAAGCCAGACCTCAGCAGCAGGGTTGCAGAAGGACACGAGGGTTTCATCTAGAGCTGGGGGATGTAAACAGCCTGATACTTTTTGAAAAATATATTTTTTGATAAATAGTGAAATGGACAGCACTGTGTACTGTTAGGGGAGTAACACTGGATTAACAGCTGACCAGCTCAGCTCACAAGACGAGACCAGATTTTAACAGTATTTTAAGGAAAGCCCTAATGATTGAGTGTAATGTGTGTGTGTGTATTTAGTGCATGAAGTGTCTGGACTCTCTCTTGTATGATTCCTCCTGCATCTCTTCACACCATTACTGTGCATCAGCTTCTAACGTGTAATTGAAGTGTAAATCATCTCATTCCATCATCAGATTGTACATTATCACATCAACATCTTGATTAGAACATGTTCGAGGCGTAATCCCTGCAGCATCAACAGATTTAGGAACATTAACAGATACAATTAGACTAGGATACTGCTGAACACATCACACCCACAATCTCCACATCACACACAACTCGTCTTCTTGTTGCTGCTTCTGCTGTCGTACTGGAAACGTGTGTGTTGCTGTTCACTACATCAACTTCAACCATGTTACACACCTGACTGGAGACCAGATCAGCCAATCGTGTATGAGAGAGTTGTCGCACATTTAGAAATTTGTTAGTAATTTATGTGAATGTTTCAGATAAAATGTTTCGGACAAAACTATAAAGTAATTATCTGTATAAATGATTGGAAAAGCCAGGTGTGAATTAGAGCCCAGATGGATTTTTGAGACTGAAAGTGAAGTTTTATGAATGTAATGGTGTTGACCCTAGCCATGTTATTTTTTGCCCTCCGCATCTCAAGTTATGCAACACCTGTGTATAAATCAGTTCATAACAAATATGTTCATGATGTGACTGTGTTGCTATGTTCTCTTGGTGAGGAGAATTAAGAAGAGTCCTGAGGTAACACTGAGTAAAACTTACAAATTCCCAACACTCACAGTGACAAGGTTCAAATACGTATTTTACACGTTTCTCTTATCTTTTCTCTTGCTGTTTATTAGCAGTTATAAATGTCAGAACTGATTTATCTGCAATTCCCCCTATCTTACGAAAATATCAGCACATAGATATACCTCAAAATTAGCATCCAGTACGAGATCTTTTTGGGCAATAAAACACGGAACCAAGGTTAAATATTATCTCTGCATTTGCAAAACTTCTCTCTGATGTAGAGCCTGATCGACAGCGCAAACACTAACACCACACTAAACTTTCTGGTGGCTATGCAGTGATATTTTTCTGCTATTAACACCGGAGCCGCCACACAAGCTGAAATCA
This sequence comes from Distichodus sexfasciatus, assembly GCA_032718565.1. NCBI lineage: Eukaryota > Metazoa > Chordata > Actinopteri > Characiformes > Distichodontidae > Distichodus > Distichodus sexfasciatus. Next base: position 622,984 of record JAVGVS010000128.1, read on the forward strand.
CCTTTTAATATTATTCATTTAAGGGCCTGTTTACACGTATGTGGATATTTTTATGAAGGCATATTTTTTATATGTTTGGACCTTCGGTTTACGGAGTTCCAGCCTCCTCAAACACCCTCCAAAGTGAAGATGTTTCAAAACGCTGGATTCTGTAGATGCATGTTAACGAGTAAAGCAGTTTTCTCGGAATGATGACGTGACCTTTGCTTAACAGACGTCCATGGGTGAGGTGTTTAGTTCTGTCCTGCGCGTGCCTTAAATACCTCACATTTCCTACATACCACAAGTGACCGTGTAGAAGGCTAGCGTTTCTCACTCATCATTACCAGACTCCACATCTTATTTTTTCTTTTTCCTGTAGAACGAGGCCCAGTGTTTGTGTAACGGTGTGTTGACCTAGTAATCCACGTCGAGCGAACACCGAGGGTTGTTTCATGTTGACGACACTAAGTTGTTATGTCACGTTAATACCTGTGAAGGAGAGGAGCGAGTGGTGCAGAACGTCTGAACACATGCGTCTCCTCCTGTCTCTGTCTTTAGTTCCTCTCTCGTGTTGCTTTGGAGAGGAGGGAGATTTTAGTGAGTATGCACTCAGGATCCCGCTGCTCTTCATGTTGTGATGGTGCTGGTGTGTGTGTGTGTGTTTTACAGTATAAATATCAGTTTGTTTGGCCGCTAGAGGGAGCAGCAGCCCTCGTGCTCCAAACCCAGCTTTTGGTGAATGTTTTGAGTGAAACTGACCTCATCACAGGCTTCTCCTTTATTTGCGTCCTTCACGTTGATTTGCTTCGTGGTGCTTGTCCACGCCGCCGCGTTGATGAATGGAGAGTGTGTGAAGTCTTTGTGCAGAGTCGTGATGTGATGTGGTGGTAATAGTGGTTTGTGTGGTTGAGCTTTCCATCCAGCGTGCTTTTCCGTTTGCGTCCTTGTTTACGGCTCGTCCATTTTACTTTTGCATTTGTTTTTTAATCATCGTTAACTTTGTCTTTATTAATATTTATACTTGAATGATGTGGCCACTGTTAATTCATTTTACATCAAATTCACATTCTACTTTCTTGGTACCCATGTCTTTCTCCCTGACGCTCTTTCTTTTCCTCCCCGGCTGCCCAGTGCCCCCCAGCAGTAAGCTGCGTGCCCCGGCCGCCCCCTCGCCCCTCGCCCTCCGCCAGCCGCTCAAAGCCGTGTCCAGTCCCTCCTCGGCCGCTGCCACGCCCACTCGGTCTCTGGCCCCGCCCCGCAGCGCTCTTCCCCGCCCCAGCGGCTCGGCCGGAGGTGGTTTACCTGTCCCTCGCAGCAAACTGGTCCAACCTGTGCGCAGGTAAACACACACACACCTTTACTCCAGGGCTGTCCAGGTGTGGTCCTAAGGGGTCGGTATCCAGGTTTTCCGTCATACTTGAGTTCAGAACATTGACACCTTGACTCAGGTAGAAGCTCACCAGAACTGTCTCAGCAGGTATGATGGAGATCCTCCAGAACCACACCTGGACACCTCTGCCCTGTACTCAGTACATGCTTGTTAGGGCTGGGCCATTAATCAAAAAGTATCAAAACTAACATTTACAACATCTACTCCACGTAATCTTGCCCTTATTCCAGTTATTTTTGAAATTCACTAAACTTGTTTAATTCTGTCCCCTTACTAGAGAGTGTGTGTCATGTGACTCCGCCCGTCCAGTCAGACACTACAGCTGAGTGTTTCCTTCAGTTATTTTAGCATCATAAAGATGTGCTTTCATTAGAAACAATATCCAGCTTTAATATTTAATTTACAGTTCAAACCTTGTCAGTGAACTATGACAGCAAAAACAAATGCTCTTTAATGGTAGTCAAGGTAAGATGAGTCCTGATACTGGTTTGAGGTGATATCACCCAGCTCTGCTGTGTCCAACCTCCAGCACTACCAGCACTAAGCTGCTGAACCAAACTTAACTAGCTGATCAAGAGAGTCGGTAGGTAAGTACCAAAACCAGATTTATACAGTATCTTAAAACAGCTGGTGCTGACCAACGTGCTTTACAAATACCACACGTAGAGTAAACATCACCACAAATCAAGTTTAGGAATGGACATTCTGCAGCCCTCAGTTCCAACACACTAACGTGTAAAATATCTACAGTTTCAGTTGAATAGTTCAGGTGAGTTTTCAGTGTGGATGTAAAAGTGGAGACACTGGCAGCTGCTGTAATGTGAGTCAGCAAACTGCTCCAGAGTCTTGGAGTGTGATGATGCAGGCTGGAGGAACCGCCGGGAGAACAGCAGGGTAGAGCGGTTCACTACGTATTTACACTACAACCCTTGCTGCTAACTATGAGGACAAACATGTTATAAAACCCGAGATGCACGATGATATCGGTATCAGCAGGTAATTGTTTTCATCAGCGTCGGTCTATAATCTCCACATCGTGCCTCCCTAGTAAATTAATGAGCCGCCCAGCCCTACTTTAGTGTGTCCTAAACTCAGTGCTTTACAAATGTGGAGGGTTAAAGTCACACAGCCACACAAACAGGAGCTCAAGAGACGCATCATCTCAGGCTGTAGTCTTCAATTCTCCAAAGCAGTACCTCTTACACACCTGCACTTCAGCCGGCTGTAAGACACACGTCACGTCACGCGTCATGTTCCCTCCGCTTCCTGATGTTGTTGGACACGTGGGCAGAGTTCCGTCAGTTAGAGGTTGTGAAAGTGAGTTTTGATTCATTTAGCAGTAATCACCCAGCTCTAGTGTGTATCCAGTAACACGTGTGTGTGTGTGTGTGTGTGTGTTGTAGGTCTCTGCCGGCTCCTCGCACCTACAGCGGCATCAGAGATGAGAGCTGGAGAGAAGGGTGCTACTGATGGTGCCAAGCATCCCAAAATCCAGCCTGGCACTTTACCAACCTGCGTTAATACACAGTACCATCACACACACACACAAACGAGAGAGAGAGAGTGTAAATGGGTGAGAGTGAATGTGACAGTGTGTGCGTGAGTGAGTGAGTGTGTGAGTGAGTGAACGAGTTGGTCCGAGTGAGTGAGTGTGAATGTGTGTAAGTATCGGCGGGTGAGTGAATGCGTGTGTAAGTGAACAAATGAGTGTGTGAGTGGAAGTGTGAGTCAGTAATTGACTGTGAGTGAGTGAGTGGAGCGTCCCACCTAAACATCATCCCGAGCAGGTTCCTGCCGTTACGCCACAGTGCTGGAGAGCCGAGAATGCCAAAGAAACCACCGGAACTCTACCTGTCCTGCCAGCGGGGGGCGCTCTTACCCACAAAACACCTCCCCTCTCTCTCACTCTCTCGCTCTCGCTCTCGCTCTCATCCCCCCGCTCTGACCCCACCCCAGCCCAGCCCTGCGCTCCCGAACCCCGAGCCGTGACTATCGACAAGTGCATTTTTTACTCTGTAACGGGCCTGTTGCAATCCTGTGAGAGCAAAATATTCTTTTAAACTTCTAGAATAGTCCTTAATGTTTAACCAGCTGGACACCCCCTTTAAACAAACACTCAGCACCCAAACCCCTGCTCACGTGGGTGGCGGTGCTGGCTGTTCACCGGTCAGGAGACACGTGGTGCTGGTGTTTCTTTAGAGAGGAGGAGCAGCTGTGTGGTGTCAGGAGCAAACCCATTACAGTGTTTCTGTTTGCTTTCCTCCAGAATGTCTAGTCATATCTATGTGGCAATTATTTATTTTTACAAAGGGTAATTTAATAGCAATTCTTTTGAACGTGTATTCATAATCAGTATTTTTGGTTTGTTCAGTTCTGAATGTTAAACCTCAACGATAAAAGCTACGTTTCCAAAGCATATTTTAAGGGATTTTCCACGTCGGCGCGTCGTCACGTATCAAAACCTGTGTTGAAAGTCGGAGATTGTTTTATTTCATCACTGTGTTGAGTTGAGAACTAATGGCACACCAAGCAGGGCTGATATTTTTATAATTTCCATATATAAATTTGTGGAAGCCTTCTACTGACCGTGCGTGTCGAGTCAACGTTGCATTTTTCCAAAGTGTGTGTATGTGGTGTTTTCCCCCAATTTGGCCGTTTAATTGCGGTAGAAACATAGATGTTAAACATTAATTGTGGAATGAGTTTTGAACGTATTTGTGGATGCTGCGCACCGGTAAACTGCAGATCCATCAGCCTGTTTGGGTCTGGAGGAGACATCGGGGGTCATAAAATGACGTGGTGATGTGTAGTGTGCTGGTGAAAATAACATTGTTTAATGGAGATTTAAAAACAGTTATATCGAGCGTGTCCCAGTGGTCAGGGCTTTTAGGGTGGATTTGATTCAAGTCCCTGCTGTTTACACAAAACCCACATTAATCAAGTTTCAGTGTGAGGAAATAAACCTCGTAAGACAACGATAACCATCTTCCACGATCAGCAACGAACAAGATCCACAAAATGAGTTGAAGATGAACAGAAGAGCGCTTGATGGCATTGCCACTTTAGGACGCGTGATGATGAGATCGAGCGTGATATTCATTTTAAAACATGAGTGCCTCTAATTTATCAAATCATGTCATTCTTGCTTCTATGTCTTTGTTTTGCCAAGTGTATGTTTTGCCAACGTCGTTTGCTTCAGGGGTCTCTGCATTTCTTGATGCTTGATTTTTTTGGCTGATGTATTTAGTTTTGTAATTGCTTTGATAACATTTATATTTGCTTTTTGGAAAAAAAAATGTATGTTATGAAAGGCCTTGATATTTATGACTAAAAGCTCTGCTCTGATGAGAGGCTTATTTATTGTGTGGAGTGTGTGCTCGGTGCGGTGGAGAGACGCTTGAGCCCGGTTTGGATGTGAGGACCATCGCGCCGCCACGTTTTGAGGACAGTTTTTTGAAGAAGTACAAAGAATCTTTTATATCTCCACAAACATGCTCAGTTTCCCCTGTGTTAATTCACATTTCAAATAAAATGTGTAAAATGATGTCTCGTTGCTTGTGGTAAATGTGTTATGGATGCATTAAACAGCCAAAAAATGGTGTTTAATAATCAAATAGGTTTGTTTGTTACCAGTATGCACTTGTTTCTGTATATTGGGCCTCATTCATTGATATCTTAATTTTTGTGCTGGGAAAAGTTGACGTCGAAGGCCATGGGACGTATAAAATCCCACCTCGGACTTTGGACATGCCTGGCACAAGTGCTACCTTTCCCACGTACAATAAATGTGTCATCAGATATCGGCTGGAAATATCAGACAAATCGAAGCATCCGTATGTAAAATATCAGCCACTTACGTTACGATTGTGATATTGTCGTGCATTCCTATTCACTGAAGTGTTAAACCCTGGCGTGCCGATCACCCTCCTCGCCCCGAGAGGGCACTCACGTCAGGCCCAGGCTACCCACAAGAAAAATAACAGCATGGGGGTTCTTAAAGGGGAAAAAGAGGGCTACAGTTGGGCAGTAATATCTGATTTCTTGAGGAGAAACCTTTTAAGCCAGGTTTCTATAACAAAACAGGAACGTGTGTTAAACGACGGTGGGAAAATATATAGACGCAAGTAGCAACGAGCAGGGTCCAAGCAAAGGTCGCAATAAGCATCAAAGAAAGGAGTGACTCCTACAAAAATTTAGGTAGCATTTTAGTGCCCCCCTATTGTTCAACTGATGCCATTGATACTAGCTGGACCAAAGATACAAGTGAGTGATTGTCATTGTGAACACACCACAGCACAGTGCACCACAACCACATGTGACCTCTGCATTTGACCCATCCGTGAAGGAGCAACAAGCGCCCGGGGAGCAGTGCTTGGGGATGGTACCTTGCTCATGAGTACCTCAGTGGTACCTTTACACTGATTTCCAGCTTGTGACCAAAACAGAAAACTCTACTATTTTTACCTGGAGAAGGGGAGGGAGGGGAGGTTCAGAAAGGTGCTGATCTCCTCAAGGAGCTGAACATTTTAGGCCAAGAATGGTGTCTCTACAAAAACAAAGGAGTTACATAAACGAAGTGGGAATAAGATAAAGAGAAATTATTGAAGAGAACAGTGACTGCTGTTACACAGGTAAGGGATGAGACGCGTTTCTGCGCTACAACACATTTCTTGATAGTTTACCATTTTCTATAGAAGTTTGCTGTAAATTTCACGTACCTTTTCTCACACTTGACAAGATGTTCCTGCAGTCACTAGAAACCGAATTCTAAATTCTAACCCTAATCCTGAAACTTGATGAGACATGAGGTGAACGGATGAATTCTGAACACTTACACTACTGACACTTCTGGAGGACTCCGTTGATATGCAGCATTCATAAAATCTTGTCTTTTGATTGTCGTTTGGTACATACGGAAGAGGACTAGGGCCACTAAAAACAAAAAAAAGGTCATAGCTTATTCTGAGATTAAAGTCAGAATTCTGACTTTAATCTCACAATTCTGACTTTTTTCTCACAATTCTGACTTTTTTCTTTTGAGATTAATTGTGAGAAAAAAGTCAGAATTCTAAGTAAAAAGTCAGAATTGTGATAATAATTTGATGTCAAATTATTATTGTTTGACATCAAGGTACATTCAACAGACATAATTTCGCTCTCATAGCTACATACTGATCATTTTTGACGTCAATTTTAAACGTCTCTGTTACTTTGTTATTGAGAATAATAAATGCAGGGTATATGGATATCATTTGTCATCATTTTGTGTTGTCGGGTCACGACTCCGTTTCTTTGACAGATCAATGTTACTGGTCTAGAGTGTTTCAAAACAAACCCTTAATATTTCAGTGTTTAATTCTTAAAATGGGCAAAATTACATCAGAAATTGATATTGATAATTGTGTAGAAGAATCAGTTGATCTTGTTATATGTTATTATTACAGGACATCACACATGAAGTGTCTCGGTGAGTCCTGCTTTTCCTCCTGCTCCGCACGTCTGTTTTTCATCTGTTTCATGATCAGCACATGTTCCTCCGTCCTCTCACAAACCTGCTGGTTACCACCTCTTAAGACACACTTCATTTTTAATGCTTTAGATTTAGGTCTTTTTAACTTAATCTGTTTCTGAATATAACAGTAAGGTAACTGTGAATAGCATTTTGTAATGGTATTTTGTATTTAAATCAGCTGAAGAGCCTATATAAATGATTAAAGCTTTATTTCTAAACATCCATGACCAAGTAAAACCAGTCAGTAAATCCCAGTGGTCAATTTTACAAACATCATATACGGAAATATATTTATTATTCATTTGTATAATATTTTATTAGAGTCACATATAAGATTTAGATTTATTAAAATTAGCAGAATTAGGTTTGTATCTTATTTATATATTTAATATTTTATGACCAATTTGATAATAAATTATGATCAGGGCACATTTCACTACATGAATAAATCTGACAAAGAATCTTAATTCTCCAGATTACACATGCCGTAACACTGATATAACACATGCACACTTACTGTCTATAGTGGAAATATCCATTTAGAAAAAAAAAACTCTTATTTGTATTTTTTAGATTGAGTTTTTGTAAGATTAATTTCCAAATAAAACAGACCAGATTAATCACTTCTTGAAAATGATCATATAATATTGTACTTTTGAAGAGTCTTAAGATCCAACCTAAAATATTACATCAGTACTTTTAAACAGCCATGACGTGTGTGTATACTGTATATATACTAGTAGCACAATTATTTCAGTTATTATTATTTATATTCATTATTTTTATACTATTTATATTTATATTCATAATTTATATCAATTTGTCTTAGGATCAGAGTATATTACACTACTTCTTGTACTTATATAACTATGTATGTAACAAATAGAAAGAATCTCGAATCTCAAATCTCAATTCCCAAATCTCCAATCCTGAATCTCAAATCCCCCATTTCAGTCGTTCAGGCCGAGCTCGTGCTGCGTCAGCGTGGCGATGGCTCGGTCTTTAAGTTTGTCGGGCGAGGCGCAGGTGGGCTCTGACCCCAACGACCCGCGGTTCAGCCTCCCCCACAGGTACCTCACCTTTTCATCGCAGTGCCAGGGGTTCAAGCTCAGCTCCGCCCACTCGAGCCCCGCCCCCAGCGTGTCCGGAGACAGGAAGCGCAGCCTGTTCTCACTCAGGTCCAGGTAGCGCAGGCCTCGGAGCGGGAGGAAGACGGAGGCGGGCAGCGACTCCAGCCTGTTCTTCTGCAGGAAGAGGTGGGTGAGGTTGGTGATGCCGGCGAAGGCCTCAGCGTCCAGGGTCACCAGCTTGTTCTGATCCAGGTGAAGCCGCTCCAGCTCCGGGGCAGAGTGAAAACTCCGGGCCGGGATCTCCTCCAGGCCGTTTTGGGACAGGTGGAGAGTTTCCAGGCGGCTCAGGTGCCGGAGCAGAGCGAACGGGATTTTTCTCAGCTTGTTACCTGACAGGTCCAGCCAGGTGAGGTTGCTGTTGCTGGGCAACCAGTCGTCCCCGGCACCGGTCAGCAGGTTGTCCTTCAGCACCAGGTTGAGCAGCGGTGCGTGATGGAAGACGTGGGCCGGAAGATCCTCCAGCTGGTTTCCTGAGAGAAGATGAAGAGATCAGAATGTTAATTTTGACTGACAACACACACATCTTGACGTGTTTATTTATTTATATATTTTTATTTCCATTATGCAATAACAATACACATTAGGTCTCCAAGAAATATTTTCTTTTTATTGAATTTATTCTGAAGAAAGACATTTAAATGACATTATACATCTGTAGAATTGAAGAAAACTCAAAAAGCTAATGTTTTGCAAAATAGACATTATCTAAGGAGTGATTGTCTTCTTACCTAGTAACAGGTTTTACATAAGAAGGCGTTGGTGAATGTCAGAACATTGGTGAAAACTGTGCAAGTTGGTTTCAAGAACAAATTTCTTTTTAAGAACGCGTGGTGAATAGGGCCCACTGCACTTTACCATACACGGTTACCCCATAATATGTAAAATTAGCGTTAATCTATTTTTATCACTATATTTTTCTTTTATTTTTAGTTTTTTTGAATTTAAAATGTAAAGTCATATTTAATTTGACGTGCTTTAGGAATGAACAGAGTGCCTTTCACAACATGTATAACTGTGTATATGCCAAATCATGTTGAGCCTGTTTTTCTTTTAATAGAATCAAAACGGTTCATCTGTAAAGTTAAATGAACTCCAGGATGCAGCAGGAGTGATAGCAATGGCAAGTTTCCTTTTTATATCCTCACTTCTTTAAAATAATGTGTTCTATGAGTATTAAATCAGAGACTGCATCATCTGGAACCAGCTGGACCTCTTTCGGACTATGGAGCCAAATCCAAATTTAATATTGAACTAATTTTAGCTTAATGTTGCTGAGTGGATCTTAGCAAGTGGCTCCAGCAACGACTCGGGATTCAAAAGCATCCCTCCGACTAATTTTATATCTTCACTGCTTAAAAAATTATTAATTATCGATTAATCTTGAACTAATGTTTACTTGTGTATTAAATCTTCATGCATGTTCGACAAAGAAAAAGACCACAATGATGAAGAAGAAACAATGTAGAAGATAACGAAGATAATCTTAATAATCATTTAAAGGAAAGTGATGAACTTTAAACATCTAAAAGGTTACTTCAGTTCTTAACATCTGATGTTCCAGATATTCAACATCTAGCAGGGTGTCACCTTAAAAGTGCTCATTGACCAGTCCTGCTGTGCGTGACCCTAAACAACAACAGGACGGTAGGGTGAGGTGTTCGATTGAGTGGTGAAAGGACCTAAAGGAAGTCCAGTTGCCTTTGCTTCAAACGTTCAAGACTACCACTTCCTGGACAACTGGGAACAGAACCTACACAAATGCAAGGGAGTGAACACACACACACCTGTGAGATCGATAGTGTGCAGGTGTGTGAGGCCCAGAAGCAGGTCAGCAGGTAAACTTCTCAGCACGTTGCCCGGTAGGTGGAGCTCCTGCAGGACGGGCGTGGCTTTAAGCTCTTCTGCCGTGATGCTGCTCAGGTTGGTGAACTGGATGGTGATGGAGGTGGTGTCGCCTGGGAGACTGTCGGTAGGGTAATGAGACAGGGTGGCATCCGGACACACCACCTCTGTGGTTCTGTTGCCAAAGTGGCAGGTGCATCGCTTGGGACACGAGGAGGCAACACGGCAACTTGCACAGACGAGTACGGCAAAAACGAAGAGAAATCGCAAATCCATCTTCAACAGACTGCTGGGAAAAAGAGAAGAGTTTCTTCAATGCATTCCAGTGAGAAAAAGATCTAGGAATGTCTCACAAAGATGGATTCATTCCAACAAACACTATATTCACATTTTCAAAAGAAATGGGCCTCATTCACCAAGATTTTAAGTGTTTAAATGTGCTCTTAAGAAAGTCAAGGACGTTAAATAGTATAATATTATACACCTTACAAAAGTATTATTATACACCTGCAGAATTGAGGAAGAAGCATAAGCAGGAATGCAGAGAAATTGCGCGAGTTCACTCTTCAGTGTTTATAGATTGTGTTCGTACCTAAGAAAGAACACAAGAAAAAAGAACAAATTTCTTCTTCATACATGCTGCTGAATGAGGCTCAGTGTTGGTAATTAGAATTATGAGGACACAGACAATTAAATAAAATATTTATTAAGAATTGGAACAAAGAAGTATAACCGGTTACTTTGTTGTAATTGAGTTCTGATAACGAGGTAAAAATAAGGAAAGTGAAGATTTAATCTGGGCTATTTCTATACATTTCTACACTATAAAACATTTTTAAATGATAAATTCAGAGGTATTATCACATGATTACTGGAAATGTTTCTTGATGTGTTGTTTTTATTACTCTCATTTAAATTAGCATAAAACACATGATTTAGATTCAGCTGAGATTGAGATTCCCAAAAATGCAATATAAAAGTCTAGTGTTCTTTGTACCAAAATCTTTGAAATAAAAGGACTGAAAACACACAGGCACAAGGTTGTACAGGTATCATTAAAATGCATCAACTAAATAAGATCATTATTTAATTCTAACATATACAAAGCTATCAGTACTCTTTAATTACATACTATAATAAATTGGTTTAATGTTTAATATGCTGTCATTTTTAAGGATCAATAAGATACAACCATAATCATGCAATCAAACAACATTGATAAAAATATGAGGAAAATACATCTTACCCCTCAGTTATATCTCCAGCTAAATCCGGCTAATCTCAGCCACTCCAACGCTTATTGAACTCTCTTCTCTAGACACTAACCACGACTCTGGTGTTGCAGCAGATGCTTTACTGGAAAGTTACTCATGGGAAAATCCAACACTGTGCAAATAACGGATAACTTCACCTTCCTCCAGCTGTGTCCCAGAGATTGGGGTGAAAGTTAGTGTTTTGACAATAAAAGCCACAGGTTGGACACAGCCTGCTGTTAGAGCATGTTGAACAACAATATTTCTGCAATGTGAATAGGTTTTAGTGAAAGATTTCTGAAGAAAATGCAAGTGAAGATCAATAAGAGTGAATGATTGACGCAGAGCTTCAGTGCAACGACACACACACACACACACACACACACACATTGCACAATGTCACAAAACGGGGCTTGTTTTCATGTTCTGGACTTTCCAATCAGACTTTGCACTTTAAAACCTCACTGTCATTATTTTACATTTACACTGAGCAACTTTCACAATTACACAGAGAGACTCCCTCCAACAATTTGGGATTAGAGGGACTTGCCCAGCGGCCAGTGAGCGCAGCACCATCACATGTGACCTCTGCATTTGACCCTTCCGCAAAGGAGCAGTGGGCACTCTTCCCCGGGTGCTGCCAAAAGGTTACCCACTGCCCCTTCACGGATGGGTCAAATGCAGAGCTCTCGTGTGCTTGTGGTGCACTGTGTGCTGTGTTCACAATGACAATCACTTAAATGATTACAAACCAGAGCATCAGCCCCGTGCGTGCGCAAAATCAGTCCGAGTTCCTGTCTCTCAACGGGAAATTTCGCTTTGCTGTCAAACTAGAACATGTCAAATGGCACGTTTTGTATCTGTTTTTAATTTCCACACTAACTTCGAAACCCCAGACCTTCACTTAACCGGCAGAACATTTTTTCCACAAACCGCCCTGTCCTATTTAACCCCCACCGAGCTGCTGTCCCACAATGCTGCTGTTTACCTGCTGACATTCATGTTTACACCAACATTTTACTCTCCTCTCAGTGTATTCTTGCATAATTGCTCATATTGCACAGCGAACTGCACATAACTTGCGCACAAAGTGCATGTTTACACCAGCTATACTGTCAGCATGGCTGCAGTGTTCTCATAATTCATATTCTAGAGTTTGCTGTTGGATGTTGTGATGCGTCTCTTCAGCTCGGGGAGGAACAACGTGTTCGGGGCGAAGCGCATCACTCAAAACTGCAGTAAAAACCATTCCTCCTGATCATGAAAACTTATCAAACCTGTCATAGCACACAGTACATGTGATAAGATACTGTATATTGCCAAAACACAGATATATAACTTATAAATGAAAGAGATAGAGAGAGAGAGAGAGAGAGAGAGAGAGAGAGAGAGAGAGTTGCCAACACACAACATAGTGTTTTATACATTATATGTATCATTATTTTCAGTAGAATATATTTACATTTGAGCTATAAAGTTTTAATTGTTTGATTAGACAGTTATCAGACGTGTTCAGTACGCGCGCAAAATGGCACCGAGAGAGAGAGAGAGAGAGGGAGGGAGGAGAGAGAGAGAGAGAGAGAGAGAGAGAGAGAGAGGAGAGAGAGATGGATGGATGGATGGATGTAGATGTTGTGGTATATAGAGGTGGAGAGCTTGTCGTCATATGACCAGCTGCTAAAGATGAAAAGTGTGAAGTTCCCAACACTTAAAGAGCTCTTTCTCTAGAGTGTACATACATTATTTTACTCTATTATTTACATCTGAAAAGTGACGTGATCACACAGTTCGACCACCCTGTAAGTGGACTGGTCACCTGGACGCAGTGCCAGCAGGAGGGATGCAGTGGTAACGGGTGTGACAGCGTCTCGGTGGCGCGCCGCTAGAGGGGACACGACGTCTCAGAGCAGGCGGGGACGCGCTCGGCGTGGGGGTCGTCACACATCTGCCGGTCAGTCCCCGAGACGCGGAGAAGATGGAGAAGTCCGGCGAGGTTTCCACCGAGACCCCGGAGCCCGCGCAGCTGGTGGTGGCGTTCTGGGACTCGCCGCTGAGCCACGGCATTAACGTGTTCGTGGGCTTGGTGCTGTGCTTGACCATGACCGGACTCGGCTGCACGGTGGACCTGAGTCAGCTGGGAGCGCACGTTCGCAGGCCGCTCGGGGTGCTGCTGTCCGCGCTGTGCCAGTTCGCCGTCATGCCCCTGATCGCCTTCCTGCTGGCGCTCGCCTTCTCGCTGGACGACGTGGCCGCCGTGGCCGTGCTGCTGTGCGGATGCTGCCCCGGGGGCAACCTGTCCAACATCATGTCCCTGCTGGTCAACGGAGACATGAACCTCAGGTACGTTCTCTCTCACAGTTTTAAAAATCCAGGATCGTCACTTCAAGCTGGTGGAGTCAGAGATCCAAAGAAGCAGTTACACTTCTTTTACACGCAACTCCTCTTCACGGGCGACACGCAGCAAAGTTCTTAACGACGGGGAACGTGCACCTGTTGTCTCACCTACGAACACAGCATTTGAGAAATAAAAAGCCCATATTCATGTAAAAGTGGAAACAATTCTCTTTTAGACTAAAAAAACCCATTCACTAAAATGATAATTATTCCGAGCAAAGTAACTTCATTTTACACCCACTGAACACAAAAATAATCAAGAAAAAATAGGTACAATTTATTGAATAAAAACACAAATGACACGTTAATTATTATTTATGTTTCCATATTCACAAACGGAGTGGAATCAATTCCCTGATTACAGAAAGTGTTGATTGGTCACATCTATTATTAGACTGTACATCAATATCTTATCTGCCTCAGAGATTCTATATCACTATTCTCCACGGTCTATTTTAAATATACGCAAATGACACTGCACTTTTAGTCCTCTTTTACTGTGTAAGATTTTCTAAAAGTATTTCCATTCTATTGCTGTAAAGTACACTGAATGAGCCCCGTGTATGATAATGTTTTAAGCAGGATGTTTTATGTAAAAATGGTGATTTTTGAGTGTAATGCGTGTGGTTGTGTCCCACCGCGCAGCATCATCATGACCATCTCGTCCACTCTGCTGGCGCTGGTGCTGATGCCGCTGTGTGTGTGGATGTACAGCCGCGCGTGGATCGACACTCCGGTGGTGCAGCTGCTGCCGTTTGGTGCGATCATCCTCACGCTGTGCAGCACACTCGCCCCCATCAGCCTCGGGGTCGCACTCCGTTACCGGTACAGCCGCGCCGCCGACCTCGTGCTCAAGGTACACACACCTGCAAATCATTCAGTCTGTTTAAGGAAATGATTTGTCTTTGTGAACACATCACAGCGCAGCACACAGTGCACCACAACCAAATAAATGTGACCCATCTGTGAAGGAGAGGAGTGAGCAGCGTCTGGGGACGGTCCCTTGCTAATAAGTACCTCAGTGGTACCTTTACTAGTCTGGGACAACTCCCTGACCATTACACTACCAAATGCCCCCCAAAACAATTAGACCTGTCCGGTACATACATACATAATAACAGATTTGAGTGTATGTAGATTTTTAAATAAATGATTTGTATGTAGATTTTTAAGTAAATGACTCACTTTACACTTACAACAATTATACCTGATATCTTATATAAGATTTCAAGTTGCTTAATCAATAAATACACAAATTATTCCATTCAAATTCATTTTACTCTTAAATTGAACACATTTATAAACAAACGGAGGAAACAGATCGCCTTAAACAATTTGAGGTGAACAAACTCATCAGGTTTTATGGTGGATGTGTATCGTTGGATCCTACTGTGGAAAGGAAGAAGCATGGATACATTTGTGTCGTCTCTTAATCTACTGTAAATGGAATTGCTACTTGACATATTTTCATTACCCACACGATGAATGAACTGTCTCTCAGTGCCAACTTTACCTGCAGTCCCACTTGTGCTGATTTATCTGTTAGATGTGGAGCACCACACCCTGATAATTAAGATTTTAGAACGATAGGTTTGTCCTGTTTGGGGCGATAGGCTTCACGCTGCTCAAAACAGCTAGGCGGTCTGTTGTTCAGAAGGATAACTGTAAATCTATTTCGCTTGTGGCATGAAGTAAGCTGAAAATATGTTCTACTTGACGCCATGATCTGAACATTCCACCATAAATTGCAAGTCACTGGTGCTCTGTGTTACAATTCATTCAGGTGACAAAAATGC
This sequence comes from Distichodus sexfasciatus, assembly GCA_032718565.1. NCBI lineage: Eukaryota > Metazoa > Chordata > Actinopteri > Characiformes > Distichodontidae > Distichodus > Distichodus sexfasciatus. Next base: position 638,283 of record JAVGVS010000128.1, read on the forward strand.
CCACGGCTCGGCTGTAAAAAGGGTGGGGCCCCTGAGGGCAGATCCGTGCCACCCGTGCGCTTTAACTGCACTGGAGTTCCTCTTTTCAGTTACGCTTATCTAGAACAGCTCAAAAAAGAACACTGTAGTGAATGAGAGATAGAGCGGCGGAGGGAGAAAGACAGGGAGGGAGCGAGATAAAGGAACAGCGAGCGAGCGTGTGTGTGTGTGTGTGTGTTTAATGGAAAGAGGGAGGAGAGTAGTGCACATAAAGCAGAGTCCCCTCTGGAGACAGTGATGTGGCTGATACTAAATGAAAACTGCACATGACATGCCAAAAGACATATTACCATTTATTCACTGTTATTAGCATTTTGGGAACGAGCTCATTTAAGAGAGTGGATGATGAAAACACACTGCATCACCTCTGACGTAGCTTTGTTGCAGTGTACTTTGATTAATCATAATGATAGTCAAATAAAATGTAGCTGAAATGACACTATGGATCCCAGGAGGGGACGCTCATGATGGGGGATAATATTACATAAAAGATAAAATACATAACACAATTTTGAAGATTTAATTAATATGGGGACGCTAAAGTTAAACACATTGGTTATGCTGCAGGGTCACAAATGACAAATTGTCTTAAAATATGAAATAAACATTTGCAAGATTACAGAATTTGTCATTTATGTGCATGAAAAATCCCCACCCCCTCTAATCTATGTAATCTTGCACGTCAGTTATTTCAATTCTTGTTAAAATTCTGTTCCTACTTTCACCAGTGTGTGTTCATGTTGAATCCCCTGCTAGTGTGTGTGTCACATGACTCCACCCTGTCCAGTCTGCCGTTATATTTGACTCCTTCAGATATTTTACAATCACAAAGATGTGCACTTTTACATTAGAAACAATATCCAGCTTTAATAGTTGAGCAGATTTACACTGTCAAACCTGAGGAGTTACTTCACATTTACTTGAAATAATACAAAAATAGAAGTACACTAAAAACCAGTTGTTAATTCCAGTTAAATTGATACTGCATCATGAGTGACCTCAATTGTTTAATTAAGATATGCTGTATACAGAACAAACATTATGAACTATAAGAGAAAAAACAAATTTGCACTTAATCATTGTTTATTAAACACAATCGTGGTAAAACATTGAATTAATTGTGATATTGATTTGAGGTCGTATCACCCAGCCCTAGTTCCTTTCACACAGTGGCTAGTGTAACGGTTAGAGAGTTGGCCTTGTGATCAGGTCACCGGTTCAAGTCCCGGACCAGTAAAGGTACCATTGAGGTACTGTCCTCAAGCACTGCTCCCTGTGTCAGCTGATTTTATTGTACACCATTGTTCCCGAGAGATTTTGCACAAAAGCATTTCGCTCATCCGTTCCCAGCAACATGTGATGTGACAAAGTGATTTGATTTGACTCACCTTCACTTCTACTCTTCCCCGGTGGTGTTCACAGGTGTCGCTGTGGTCACTGCTGGTGACATTGGTGCTGCTGTTCATCATGACGGGTGTGATGCTGGGCCCCGAGCTGCTGGCCACCATCCGGCCCTCCGTCTACCTGGTGGCCGTCTTCATGCCGCTGGCCGGCTACCTAGCGGGATACGGACTAGCCGTGCTCTTCGACATGCCGCCCGACTGCTGTCGGACCGTTTCCCTGGAGACGGGTTGCCAGAACGTGCAGCTGTGCACCGCCATCCTCAAGCTGACCTTCCCGCCCCAACTGATCGGGGGGATGTACATGTTCCCACTGCTCTACGCCCTCTTCCAGTCAGCTGAGGCCGGCCTCTTCGTGCTGGCGTACCGTATTTACCGACGCCAGGTGCTGCAGAAGCCGGACGTCGAGGACGATGACAACGACACCAGCATCACCTACAAGACGCTGAAGGAGGAGGACGGTCCATTCGACGCTGCATACGGCTCGGTCACCGTGAGCGACCCAAACTCCATAGCGCTGGAGCATCGTGGAGAGGCAGAGACTCCAACACCTGTATAAAAGACATAGAAAGCATCAGACGTTGTAAAGGGACACTTGAACTGAGAGCACTAGGGCTGTAACGATACATCAATACATCAATCCAATGACCAACAAGCCCATACCTTTGATCTAAAATGGAAACAACAATCAGACGTCATATGTAAGCATGGAGAGGTCAGCTGGTTTGGTCACAACTTTTAATAAGTGCAGTAACACAGGATACTGTGGGACGCAGCTCAGGATTAACATGTTGAATCATATAAACAGATGTGATTGTGTTAAATCATATATTGTCTCATATCGATCGTATTGGGATCATAAATATCATCCCAATACGATATCGGTTCACTGAATTGATATATTGTATTGGGATGATATTTATGATTTACACCCCTCTGCAGTACACACCATAGTCATGATCTCACTTTCTGCTGAAGCCATTATTGCTAACACACCAAGGCTAAACACATGGTGAGCTGTGAAAATACAGACTATAAGCGTTCTGAAGACTTCCTTAAAAAAGACTGAAGACTAATAAAGTGTAAGTGTAATATCTATAAGTATTCAGTACTGGCTACAACATCTGTATGTAAAAAATATTTATAAAGACAAGAAGTCACAAAGTGATGTACAGCAAAACACACAAGAAATTCTGAAATTCAAAAACTATTGTAAACACTTACTGCATAGGATGGCATTCAAGAAGAATAACTGCAGGAGCTCAGATTATACACCACTGTTTGAATTGTCAAACACAGAAATTGCATGATTATTTTGCAAAAATGTTAAATGTACAACTTTTTAAGTGAGCAAGCCAGAATACTCATGCAGATCTCTCAGAAACATGAGAAACATCTTAATGCGATCACAGAAAAGGAAATGCTTCCAAACCCATGTCATGCATAAGTGTGTATTAAAGCCTGTGAGGTCTGAATAAACTTGCACTGGGAAAGTGTGTCTGTTTCTCACCTAACAGTCAGAGTTGCGGAAAACTACAAGCAATTCATGATTAAAAGTATCTAAACTCCTCTACAATATAGTAGTTACTAAACTACAAGCTACAGAGAAAAAGGAGCTAACTACATCCAGCTAATTAAAAATCAAGACAATGTTGAAAGTAATATGAAAATCTCTATTTTTTGTGTTGCAAGTTCAGCGCGTTTGGTCTTTCAGAGTCATGTATCTTGATAAATTCGGACATGAATTCTTACTTACATCTTAGCCAAGAGCGCAGCGTAATGCAGTGAGGCACGGTAGCTAATCAAATACCACTTCTGCCAATTCAACACCAATCACTAACACATGCTAGTTGTACACAATACACAGCTTTGAAAAGAATTGAAATGCAGAATTTCACCACACTACATTACTTACTAAAAACACACAAAAATGTGTTCTAAAAGGAGCTTCACTGTAAAACCTAAAATCATTTCATAATGAAAGAGATGTCAGCATTATTTAATACTAAAAAAGTGAGGCCACTTGTTTTTATGAATGGATTAGTGTAGTACTAACTCAATAGACTTGAGTCTACGCAATTTGAAGTAGATTTGATGTAAAACAAGTTAGTCATACTTAAATAATTGAAATGCTTAATATTTTTAGTTAAAATGATAGTAGATCTGGCCTGCTTAGGGCCGAGTTCCTAGTTGAGAATTAAGTCTAGTCCTAGACTAGCTTTGAGCTTGAATGGTAAATCTTAATCGGTACTACAACTTAGTCCAAGACTAGGCTTAATCCATGTGCAAGAAACCAGCCCTTAAAGTTTAATTCACATAAATAAATATGAAAATTTATATTGATTTGGGTCAATGAAAATATAAAGCGTGTAAATTGAGTACAAGTAATTCAGTTACTTCAACAATAAATACATGAATTACTTGTACATTATATTTAGATTTGCAATGCAAATTTCCTAGCCTAGGATTAAGCTTAGTCCTAGACTAGTTTTGTGTTTGAATGGTACATCTCCACTGATACCACAATTTATCGCAAGACTAGGCTTAATCCGTGAACACGTTGGGGCGGTTTCCCAGAAAGAGATTAAGACTAGTCCTGGATTACAGAGTGTTTTGAATGGAGATTTTCCATTGAAAAAGAAATATAGTTCAGAACTAGTCTTAATCCCTGTCTGGGAAACCGCCCCGTTAAGTTGATCAGTTTAAATCATTCAGGACAATGCGTTTCCTCAAATAGTTCGAGTTAAACCTCAGCCTAAATAACTGTAACGTTCCCCAGAAAACCAAATGGACGTTAAGGTGCAAACTGACCTGTCTGCTGACGTCATAACGCGCTGTTAACCTACAGAGAACCGAGTCAGTAAACTGGTGACTCTAAGGGTGTTTTCACATAAAGGAGCCGAACTCAGTCCTCTAGAAGTGGTCCAAAGAGTGGACCAACAGAAAGGGAACTCGGTTCTTTTGATGCTCACACTGTGAGTTCGTTTGAAAGGGCACTCGGTTCTCTTTCTGCTCCACTTCAGCTCAGATGGAGCCTCAGTCCTTTACTGCTTTGCATTGTGCCTAGTTGTTCTTTCTTTCTTCGAACAAAAACTGTGGAAGCGAACCAGGAGCGCTTTGCGTTCTCAAGGCGCGAGTTAAACGAACCACGCCACGGACTTAAAGCGAACCGGACTGAGAACACCTCCCGATGTGGTCTCAGTTCGGTTCGTTTCAGAGGGGTCTGAGTTCGTTTGGTGTGTTCACATATATACATAACAAATGCTGAGTTCGCTTTGAGGGCTGAAACGGACCAAGTGTGACCCTTAGTAAAGCTGCTCCCAGCACTGCGCGTCGTCGCTCCTCAATTAACTCCGCTCACCTGCGTCCAATCAGCTCGTCCCGCCGCCGCCGCGCCTATTTAATTAGCGTGGAGCTGCGCGGTGAGTCGGCTGAGCGAACATGGCTTCGTACGGAGACGAGTCTCTCGACGCTTACCTTTACTCGTGCTACAACCCTTACTCGTACCGCTGCCCCAAAGCGCGGAGCTGGAGCCACAAGGCGCACCTGTCCGCCTGCAGCGCGGCCGAGTCCCACCTGGACCCCAACCTGCAGCGCGCCCAGCTCCGCTCCATCCTGTCACAGATCAACCCCAACCTCACGCCGCGCCTGCGCAAAGCCAACACCCGCGACGTGGCGGTGCAGGTCAACCCCAAAACCCACGCCGCGGTGCAGTGCTCGCTCGGACCGCGCACCCTGCAGGCCCGGGGGCAGGACTCGCCGCGCAGGAGGCTCCGCGGAAACCTCGACACCGCGACCCCCAGCAGCCCCGGATCCGCCACGGGAACCGGCGTCCGCTTCCCGCGCACTCAGGCCGTCTACTCTCCCATCACCACCCGCGGCCTGGCCTCCTTCCTGCAGGCGGACAAGGAGCATGACGAGGATGGTGATGGGGAGAAGGCTCTTGGGGTGAACCTTGAACAAGACAGCACGGGAAAGAGTGAAGTGAAGGAAAAGGAGAAAGGGAAGGAGGTTGTAGAAGCACCAACTGCCAAGCAAGCTAGAGAAAAGCTTAGTCCAGAGAGTAACGAGCAAGAAAGTGAGAAGAATGGAGCTGCTGAGGAAAGCAAGAACGAGGCAGACGAAAGTGGATTGGACGACTCGAGGTCCAAAGGAAGAGTGCGGTTCCAGGTGAGATGCATCAAGTTCAAGTTGGGCAAAAACAGGAATTTAAAGTCAAACTTTACAACTTCATAAGTATAGATGTAGTGGAATGGATCCTGATCCCCCTTTAAGAACAATGCAAATGTTACATTTAAGCATAATTCTACATTTTTATTTGTGCCGGCCAACTGTAACTGGCTTCCCCGGGACGTTAAAGTACTTGTAGATTAAAGCAAATGTTGGTCTTAATTCCTATAACATATCCAGGGGAAATCCCTAGAAAACTAAACAGAACCTGATGCAGGTTTGTAGTACACGGGGCGTGGTAGTCATGAGAGCCTGGACTGATGTTAACCGAACTTCTCTTCTGAAGATCTTTCTTATTCGAAAGACTTTCAAATGAGGTGGAACCTCAAAATGTACTAACGTGTGCTCTGGTCCCAACAGTTTCTGGAACAGAAGTACGGCTACTACCACTGCAAAGAGTGCAACCTGCGCTGGGAGAGTGCGTATGTGTGGTGTGTTCAGGGCACAAACAAGGTGTTTTAATTCGTTTGGTTCCTTTTTTACAAAAAGCTTTAGTCTGCCTTTTGTTTTAAAGTGTCCCTTCCTGCAGGTTTACTTCAAGCAGTTTTGCAGAACATGCCAGAAGGCATTCAACCCGTACCGTGTAGAGGACATAACATGCCAGGTTAGTGGGCCTCCTTCACCAAATATTGAGGTTTTGCACAAGAGATCTAAAATGCACATGATGCACATCTCTTCAGCCATTATAGATCCTTACCTAGGAAACATTTTGTAAGGAAATGATCAATCTTTGTGAAATTGAGTGTTGAGATGAATTTTCCTAATTGTTGAACAAGACCAAGCATGTTTGCAAGGCCTAGTGAGTTGATTGACGTGGCCAAATCTATCTGCCCGTTTCAGGCATGTAAGAAGGCGCGCTGCAGTTGCCCGGGAACGGGGCGACATGTGGACCCAAAAAGACCTCACCGACAAGACCTGTGCGGCCGCTGCAAAGGCAAACGGCTCTCCTGCGACAGCACTTTCAGCTTCAAGTACATCATATAGCATTGTCCTGCGTGGCGCCGCCACCACGGTGGTTCCCTGCACTGCGTTTATCCCCAAGTCATGCTGGAGCTGTGCGTCTGCAGCATCAGCCTGACAGCAGCAGCAGCAGCGTCCTCCCAGAGAGAGCGCCTCTTACTGAGCATGGCCAGTGAGGGCGGGAGGCCTGGTGTACGAGTTCCTGGTTTTTGTTTTCGTTTGTTTACGTTGACATTGCTGTTTTTGCAGGAACCACATTTGAAATAAAATAAAATGGCATTTACTAGCAACACTGGCTTTTTGTTACAGCTTGATGTTTAGTTCTGAACTGTTCATGCACATTTTTGACCTGTGTGCAGAAGTTTTGTGTACCCAAAAGGCTGTGGACAGCTGTTCTGGGGTGTTTCCCAAAAGCATAGCTGCTACGGTAGTTAGCAACTATGATGTTGGGAAATGCACAACTATCGCTCGGCATTATGCTGAATAATAAACCTGCAGCATGGGTTATAAACGTGGGAGAGAGAACTCACTTTTCACATTTGATCTGTGAAGGACCAGTGGGCAGCTGACCTGAGCACTGCTTGGCAATGGTACCTTGCTCATGAGTACCTCAGTGGTACCTTTACTGGTGTGGGATCTAAACTGGCACCCTTCCAATCACAGGGCAGCCTGCCTAACTGTTACAGTTGGGACAGGTGCTAGCACAATGTTTAGGGTTTGAAACCTAGGATCAGTAAAGGTACCACTGAGGTACTCATGAGCAAGGTACTGTTGCCAAGCAGTGCTGCCACCTGCAGAGCCACAGTAAATGCAAACCGATGCACAAAGAGAAACAGGAATGAGTTGCTTCTGATAAGGTTTTTATTATTTAATCAGAACAAGGGAAAGTGGGATGATGGAGAAAAACAAAGACAAACAATGACACGTGAGAACGGGGAGAAAACTGTGGGATAATGCACCTCTAAATAAAAACTACATTTCTCCAGGTAAATAATATCTGTATAGCCATTAAATAATTAAGAACAGCATCCAAAATGTACCAGACAAGCAACAGAACAGTTCTGTGAGGAATGAATACAGTGACAAACTCTCTCTTTAAACGCGTCCCGCGGCGTTGGCCAAGGTCGGCCCGGACACTTTCACCAAGCCAAACCACCGCTCAGTGCAGCCCCGACAGCCTCTGAGGGTAAAAACACAGCGCTAACGCAGATGAAACGCTGACCCCCGACTTTCTGCCCCTCATCAGGTGCTTCTCACTTCCTGTTTTCCAAGCGCAGCTCCTGCAGAGCGCCGCGAGCCGACGTGATCACAGTGGAGATTTAGGAATGCATATGACCAAGCGCAGGACGGAGAGATGCAAGAGAGGAACGAACCATGAACATCCTCCCTGACCGCTGCTCCAGACCTGGCCTGCTTGTTAAGAGGGAAAGCTGAAGATGAAGGAGGTGAGTAACTATGTTGGAGAGGGTGGTTGGGGTCGTTTAGCAGGACCGATTTTTCGACGTTTATTTATTTTTTGCATTAGCTTCATACTCTATTCCGGTTGAACAGTGCATTACACAAATGTACAAGGGAAAAAATACTGCTTTTACACTATACATTTCTCTAAAATATATACAGAGTACAATAAGTTATTGATATCTCCATGACGAGTTGCAGCCAGGTTGCACGTGTGCATCGTTTTTAATGTGCTAATGCGCGCATGTGCGTGTGTGTGAGAGAGGGAGGGAGTGCGTGCAAATGTCAGCGTACATGAAAACACACAGACACACTCTCGCGTCTCCGCTCGCGCTCACACACGTCACACGAGTCTATGGTGGTCTACAGGCAGCTACGTATTTGGTTATAGAGTAAAGAGATTTTGTTAGAGCAACCCAGTCGAAAAGCTAAAGTTTTCCTCCCAAACGCAGGTCAATAAAGTTAACCAGATAAACCTCTCTTTATACAGAGCGTGAGAGCCGAGCCCTCGCTTTACAATTACACGTTAAATATCCTAACATTTACAACCTAGGATTTGTTAGCTCTAATAAAAAATACATTTCTCAAAAAAATAATTCTTGCAGTGCTGTTTTTCCTCTTTCAAGCATGCTTCTGTGTTGTATTTTCTTCGGCGTACTTGCTTGACGAGTAGTCTGCACCACAACTTGTTTCATTCTCACACTCGGTGGATGGACTGTTTTAATAGCAACTCGACCAAAAAACACAAACTTCGGCTCCCTCGCAGAGTCGACGTGTTCTGGACGCTGAAAGGTTGCAGGACATATTCAGCCAACAAAATCTTCCAGTTCAGCATCATCATCATCATCATTGTCCAGTTCTCTCTTAAAGCACCGTCCGTGTTTCGTCCTAGAGTTCGTTATTATATGATTTTTGCAGCAGAAATTTGGCGACTTTGCATTATTTCAGAGTAGTACAGTGAGAGGAAAATATGGTAAGGAGCAGAGGGAGGAAAAACGGAATCTTTAGTATGATCCTCACACACACACACACACACACACACACATCCTATAGCCCTTTAAGGTGAAGTCTCCAGAAATGACCCAGCCCTTACCCTTCACCCCCCCAACACCCCCCTCCCCTCCTCCTCCTCCTCCGCTTTTCAGTTTCCGGTTTTCCCAGCGTGGCGGTTACAGGCCGGTGCTGAGGACGGTGGTGTGTGTGGTGTGTCCCCGCAGCGGGGGCGTTTGTGCCCGACGCAGGGCCTGGCGGATCTGCAGGTTGAGCTCCATGAGGCGGGCGCTGGCCTGGCTCAGGTCGCGGTTGGGCCCGAGCACAGCCACGCAGCCCGTCTGACCCAGCGTCTGGTGGCGGAAGTAGATGTGCAGCAGCGTCTGCACCGCGTCGTCCTTCTCGCTGCCGAAAATGTCGTTGGGCCACAAACACCTGGAGAGGAGGAGAAGAGGAGTGCGTTAGATCGTCATTTCAACAGAGGACAGTGACAAGCACATTAAGGTACTTGCATGAGGAGGAGCGGTTCTTCGGGTACCCTTTTTGCTTCATACCTCTGTTTTATGACGGGCTAATCAGCATGTCTTTGTGGACACGGCCGCGTCTTATTTACCTGAAGGCTTTGACCTGTGCGAGTGCGGCGCTGAAGTCTCGCGCTCTGAGGCTTTCGATTAGCGAGTGTATGGCCGTCTCCGTGCTGGACTGCACCGCCTCCGACACGCTCACGCCCCCTTCCTGCCCATCACTCAGAGACTCCGCCTGCTTCAGACAGCTCTCCAGGATGGCCAGTTCGTCCGACATGTTGGTCACCTAAAAAACACACGAGGCCTCATTTAACAACACTTTCTGCTTTTTGCTTAAATTTGTTAAGAAACTGAAGAAAGGCCAATGAGTTAATGTTTCCCACAAACACTGAAGCAGTAAGACATCTGTAGGGGTGCGTAGCTAAAAAATCCTACACGAGTAAACACGGGGAAATGTCAGAATGTCAGTTGAAAGTCCCAGAGCTCTCAGCTTCTCCACTAAAGTGAGTGGTTATTCGTCATTGTGAACACAGCACAGCACACAGTGCACTACCGCCACATGTGAGCTCTGCATTTGACCCATCCGTGAAGGAGCAGTGTGTCGTGACAGTACCTTGCTTATGAGTACCTCAGTGGTACCGTTACCGTTCCAAGACTTGAACCGGTGAATAAATAAATTATACATTAATATTATTAAATAAATAAATGACTAAATAAATAAATAAAAGGGGGCAGTTGGCAGTGTAACAGTTACGGAGTTCGCCCCATGATTGGAGGGTTGCCGGTTTAAGTCCCTGACCGGTAAAGGTACCACTGGGGTACTTATGAGCAAGGTACCGTCCCCAAGCACTGCTCTTTCACAGTAGTGCACTGTGTGCTGTGCTGTGTTCACAATGACAATCACTCAGCGGTGAGCAATTCCGTCGCTGAAGGTCCAGAATCCAGCAGGTTTTCCCATCACACCTGATCTCAGGTAGATAACCACCAGAAGAGACCCACCAGGTAGTAGGATGGAAAACCTGCAGGACGGGAACTGCCCACCCCTGCGTTAGAGCCAACACACGCTTCTGCGTCACACACAGCAGTCTATAAAGTGTGTGTAAGTGTGTTAGTATTGATCAGCTGAGTGGCTTTGGCTCCGGCCCGTGTGTGGAAGATGGGTCTGAGTCAGAGCGCTGATCGAGTTACAGCTACGCAGCGACTCTCGTGTGCGCTTGCGGTGACGCACAACTCTCTCGGACATCGAACAAATCATGCGAGTGGCCAGCAGCAGCGCCACAGCGTTGCATCAGTCAAGCTGCTCTTCAGAGAGTTACGGCAAACGGAAGCACGACCAGTCCGTTAATGCAAAACACAGCCTCCTGCTTTAATAAAGTTTAAAATCACCTCACACCAGTCATCCTGAAACCCAGAGACGTCATCAATCACTCCGAAGTAGGGCTGGGTATCGTTCCTGATTTCCTGAATCGATTCGATTCCGATTCACAAGGTCACGATCCGATTCAATTCGATATCGATTTATTTAGAGATTTCTTTGCGTCAATACTAGTTTTGCTTGGTTACAAATTAGGCCAGACGGTGATTTGAGCTAGGAGTGGATGGTATAAACGGTATAAAAGGTATGCGATATAAATTTGGCCAACGATAGAGATTTTGATCATACGGGCATACCGCTGAAATTTCCGCTCCTCGCCCGCGAAAATGACGTAACCAAGTCGCGTCAAATGCGCGAAAACCACACCACGAGGCATTTGTTTTCGGAAAATGGAGAGTGAGTGTATGGAAGAGCAGCTCGTTAATAAGACCGGTGCAACGTCCATAATCTGGACATGGTTTGGATTTAGGGTCTCGGATACTGAGCAGAAAAACATAATCTGCAAAATATACGCTGTTGAATATGAGAGAAGCCAAAGAATGCGTCATTACTTTTCCGGCCTGGGCCCGTATGTTTCAACAAGGGAACCGCTCCGTCTGCCGCTCGCCACGCCACGTCCGATCGACGGATTTGACCAGAAACGTCCTTTTTATTTAATGGCAGAAATGATTAAAAATTCTTTATTTGCCACATGCTTAGTTCTACAGGCATAATGTGCTGAAATGAACACCTGGCTCCCTCGTGACACTGTGCAAGTCATTGTAAATAAAAGTAAGAAATTTGAGAAAGTAAATAAATAAAGCTGAGGACTAAGTAAAAACATGAATGTAAAATATTTACATTTATATATTACATTTGAATAAAAGTTAAATGATAAGGACATTGGGCCACTTTCATCTTGTGCAATCTTTTACGTTTTTTGGTCTAAAAAAAGTTAAGACACTTAAATAATATATTTTTACACGGCTGTAGAACTGAAGAAAACTCAATAAGCTAATGTTTTACACAAACAAGGAAAGAATTGTTACTTTAAAGTAACAGTTATATTGAAATTTACAGATCTAATTATATACCGCAATATATACCGTCTATCGCCTAGGGCTTAAAATGTACCGCAATATGATTTTTTTGCCATATCGCACAGCCCTAATTTGAGCGGAGCAGCTTCAGCCGTGGCTCTATTTGGTTTGGGTTTCGCCGCTCTCACGTTTTTATAGCTCTCCTTGCGCGGTCACGAGAAGTAGTGCATAGCCGCAGGAAAAGATCGATCCGCGAATTTTTGAATCGATATCGTATTTTTCGAACCAGAATCGATATTGATCGGTGAATCGATTTTTTGAATCCAGCCCTACTCTGCAGCATCAGCTCCACACCACAAACACCTCACCTCACGTTCCTCAGATGCAGGACGCTATCATATGCTGGACACAGTTAAAGTGATATTACGCACACACACCTCAGCCTCCCTCTTGATGGTGTCCACTCTGCTGATGAGCTTGCAGTACGCCTGAAACAGCAGCAGCAGCTGGAAATGGAGCTTATACAACCTCCGACACAACTCCAACTCCTGCAGAGAGAGAATGGTTAATACATCATCATCATCATCATCATCTTCACACGTATGGTGTTGAAATGACCAGATGAAAGAATGAACTGAAACAAATAAAGGGGTTAGAGGAGGAGGAGGATGAAGGAGTGAAAGTCTCCATCACAGTTCTGCAGCTCACTGAGCATGCTCAGCAGTCTCACCCACTTCTACACAGGGTTAGTCAACACACACACGTTACACTCCTCCCTCCTCACGACACACACACAGGAGAGGAGCGCTGGAGCGAGGGAGCGGGATGGGGAGAGAGGGCGACATGCAGGAGGAGGAGAGGGAAACAGCCTCCTTTCCGTAACCCACACACTCCATTCAGCTCCAGTCACAACACCACATGGACATGGAGTTTAATCTCCACACGAGGACGGATCTGTGCGGCAGCTTTACGTACTAGCATCGGCACAGAGACGGTGAAGCTGCAGACGTTAATCAAGCGCAGTGCTGCGACTGTTAGTCTACATGATACACCACGTTGAATATAAACATCCCTCCATGTGTGAACGCATCATATTAGAAAACCTAATGTTGATGCGTAACTGCAGGAATTGGAGACAGCACCAGATTTTATTTGTTGCTGATTGTGTTTAATTTGTTCTTTCTATCAGTGTAATTAATCCTGTTGGTAATTCTCTACCTGCTATTTCCTGATTTATCTGTTGTGTAAAGCACGCTGTGCAGCATTGTTATGTATGAAGGGTGCTATACAAATAAAGATTATTATTATTTGAAAGTTTGGGAACATTTCACAGAAAATGGAGGTAATGTTGATGTAAGTTTCCAGTGAACATGGTCTTATGGAGGATGGGCATCACATCTTCCCGTTTTAGCCTGGCATTAATATTAGTAATATTATTAATATTAATATTCTGCTGCTCCATCTACCATTACCATGGGGCAGTTGGTTAGGGAGTTGCAGCTCATGACAGTAGGGTGGCCGGTAAAGGTACCACTGAGGTACTCATGAGCAAGGTACTGTCTCCAAGCACTGCTCCCCGGGTGCTGCCCATAAAGCTGCCCGCTGCTCCTTCACGGATGGGTTGCTCACGTCTGATTAAGTGCATTTATACTCACACAGCAGCTTCACAAGGAAAACTGAAGTACATGAGCATTGACACTAGATACAAATACATTTAAAAAAAAAATAAATACGAATATAGAATATACAAGTTAAAATACATACATTTAGGATGGATTACAAGCTATTTACTACTTTAATGTCTCGTTTAAAAGTCTGGTCCAAAATGGAATAGGAGACTTTCTATATTTTTCTGTTCTAGTCTGTGGGACCTGCAGTAGTCGACGCTCAGACATCATCATATCATCGTGGTTGTGGTGCACTGTGTGCTGCGCTGTGCTGTGTTCACAATGACAAATAATCACTCAGATTTATCTAGTGCAGCTGTAAGATATGTATTCAGATAAGTGGTTATTTGGCAGTAGACAGCACACAATCTGTGATTAATTATTATACAGCCTTCACCTTGTGATCACTTTCAGTTTAGTTTGTTCTACTTTCTTTTAAAAACCATTTACACTTTATCTTTTAATGTTATGCTTGTTATGAAGCAAAACAAGAGCCATGGCCACAGGACAAATAGCTGACTAATCTACTACTGAAAATTAATCAAGAGATAAAACTACTACCAAAACAACTTTTCATTGCAGCCCTACAAGCGGGGAAGAAACAGTCCTGCTACCAGTCTGCAGCGGGGTTAATGGTGAGGAGGAGACGGAGCGCTGTTTAGAGCTCTGATTTGGTTTAGTGTGACTGGTTGGGACGATGATGATGAAGATGATGACGAAAGGATAGAATGGTCAGTGTGTGCTGCCACGGCGACATGATTACGGAAAGGCTGAGAAAAACGAGAACCACTTACTGCTAGAAATTCCATTTGCTAAGCAAGAGGAAGAGCAGGTCACCACAACAACACACAAAAACACAAGAGATAGAGAAAAGATTAGTCTCGTGTGTAACAAAACCCCCAAAAAACACCAAGGAGAAAAGAGAACATGTGAGCCGACAGCAAAAATACTCAGCAGCAGATAAGATCACAGCTTGAACACGTGCAGAAGTCACTGGGCCTCATTCACCAACTCCTCTTAAGGAGCAACATGGACCTACATCCCACTTACACCGTTTTCAGGTAAGAACAGAGGAACAGAACACACACATTCTTCTACATGCTCGTTTGCACAAAACATTCACTTATCAGCTTTTTTTAAATCTTACACAATTTAAACATCTTAAATGTGAACACATTGAAGAAAAACCTGATCAGAACGTCAGTATGTATTGATGAATGAGGCCCAAGGAAAAAGACAAAGGTAAAACACAACAAACAAAAGATTTACAGAATTAGCAGGAAAACATCACAAAAGTTACATCATGTCCTTTTAGAGAGAGAGCAAAACTGACAATAAACAATAAACCCAGACAGGACAGAGACACAGATAGAGAGAGAGTTCTTAAAGAACAGAAGAGGTGGAGTTTAGACATAGCACCGATCTGATACGAGGATGTGATATGGGTCTGATAACGACTCTAACAGCTGGATCGTATATCAGTGGCATTGGGCTGATCTATGGAGCTGATCTGTAAACGTCTACACGCTCATGTGGTTCTTCATGTGAAGTGTGACTGTGGTAAAGCTGGTTTATTGTTCAACATTCACACTAATTCCTACATATTCATATGACAACGAGCAGAACAAGCAACACAACACACTACAAGCCCAAAAGCCCATCACACCATTATACTGTTTAATCTCCTTAACAACACCAGCTCTCACTCACAATCTCTGTGTTCCTGATGCTTTTAGCGCCGCAGGATTAGGGAGCGTCACTAAATGACACAACCGTTTTTAAAGAAGTCATGTTTGAGATGTTATTTTAATAATGAATCATTTAGCAGATACACATGGCTGTGTAATTATTACATTGTTTTCGTAGGAAAACGGGATTTAAGTCGAGTCTTTCCTTCAGCAGAACAGAATCATCTCAGTCTCCTCCTCACAGAGAAATACACAACGTATTCATTAAACACTGCTATCAGATCAGTACTCGACCCATACCCAAAGACCAGGTATCAGTATCGGTATCAGAACTGATAAAGTTGGATTGGTGCATCTCTAATGGTGATGGAGGTAAACAGCTAAACAGGAGCGTACATTCAGGTGTAGAGAGGCTGGTTTAGAGGTCACTGTTGTGTCAGCACCTTTAAAAGACTGACACCTGAACCAACAACAGCAACGAGGCATTAGGAGCATCTGTATTTGAGCCTAGACTGGGTGAGAGACTGGAGGAGAGGGAGAGAAGTGTGTGTGTGTGTACATGAGCATCTTTATTTACACCGGGTGTGCTGCACATGTAGAAGGCGTAGTACCTGAGCTTGAGTGGTCATTCGATGGCTGCTGTCCTTATCCCCAAAAGTCTTCCTGCAGTTCTCTAACCACTGTAGGCAGAGATGAGGGAGAGAGAGATTTAACAAACATTCATTGAGCAGAACGAGAACGAGGGTACTAACAAAACAGACCAAATAATAAACAGGTACAGAAAAATTACAGCAGGGCAAGAGGGGGGAGAGAGAGAGAGTGGGGAAGAAAGAAGAAGAGAGAGAGGGATGAGCAGGAGAAAGAGTGCTAGAGGAGGGGAGAGACTGAGCAAACTAATGGAAGAGAGGGGAAGGAGAGAGAGAGAGAGAGAGAGAGAGAGAGAGAAGGGGGAAGAGCACTCCTCCACCAGCTCATCCCTCCTTTCTCTCTCTCTCTCCCTCCTGCACTCCTCCACCAGCTCATCCCTCTTTCCTCTCCCTCTTCCCCACTCCTCCAGCATCTCCCTCTCTCTCTCGGCCCGGCTAAGTGGTTTAGGTAAGCGGCGGGGTTATTTTTAGCGTTGGCACACGAGCGCTAACGGAAGCTAACGCCGGCTAAATCCACTCACGTCCCGAGATGATTTAATGTCTGTCCCGACTATGAGTGTAAAAGACGCCAGCTCGCTATCCATCTGTCCTGCAGGCTCAGCTCTACTCTCCCTCCTGCCTGTGTTTGTCTGGAGAGCTTCATTACTCTGCATTACAGCAGCACTGTTTAAACCTCTTTTAAGTTCATTAAGCTTGATACTTTGTCAACCAAACAAGCATTTCCAGGCAAAGTAGCAGCATGAGACATCATCTTCATCTACCAGCCTCACATGAAATGCTGACATGCACATGAGATATTACTGCCTGCACACATATGATGTCGACTTGAATTCTGAGTGCAACAATGTTGGAATGCTACAGTCCACCTGTTGTTGCGGTTACATTTTTCACCACACAGACACTAACTTACGAAAGAACTAGAGCTCGACCGATATATCGGGCCAATATTTAGCATTTTTTACGATATCGGCATCGGCCGATATCCGAGTTTAGTACGCCGATATTCAGGCATCTCTGCGGACAGCCCTGTTTTGCTGCGGTACACGTGATCCATGCTGTTTGCAACTAGTTTGTAACTTGAAAACTTTGTTTTGTTTACAAATTATTAGTCAAGTTCAAATGTTATATATTTATTTACTGTTTAGACATTTACAATTTTATTTATGTTATTTATGTTAATATTTATGTTTAGTCAGTGTTAAATAAATGTGGAGAAATTTCGTGTATCCTTTGTTATTATTAGTGTGATATTTTACTACACAAACAGAGGGGAAATGTGTAATTATTGGCCAAAAAAATATCGGCAGCATATATCGGCCATCGGCTGGCCATGACTCCTAAATATCGGCATCGGCTTTAGAAAAACCCATATCAGTCGACCTCTAGAAAGAACTATCTTAAAGATTATACTTTCATATTAACAATGACAACTCTAACAGTGAATTTATGTCCAAATTCAACAGCACTGATCTGCTTTTGCAATTCTAACTTCCCCTTTCACATGGTCAGGGGCTCAAAGTCTCCGACGTCACTGGTTGTTCAGCCGGACGTATATGAGGTTTGCTGCAGACTATTTTTAAACAGCTGTAGGGGTTTTGCATGGCATCGCAGCATGGCATCGCAGCTTAAGGTGTTCAAAGTCAGTCAACTTTCTCAGCTCAGCTATAGTATACAGTATACCGAGATGAGACAATGTGCCTCCAGTTTCTACAGTGTGCACAGAAGGCATATTGAATATACATATATAAATCAACTATAAAATATAAAATTTAAGCTACTGCTAGAAAAAGAGACTCTGCAATTTAGTTATGTGCAGTGTTCAACGGTATGGGCGAGTGTTGCAGCAGCAGCAGTGAAGTGGAAATAAAACTGCAGTTACAGTCCTTTTACATTGAATGATCTGCAGCAGTTTAATATGAAAATTTTAACCAGACAATCGACTGAATAATAAGAGTGTCTCTCAGAAGTATAAAGAAGATGTGGAATTTAGTTCTGTGAGGAGTTCAATAATATGTGCAAATATTGTAATATTCTTGTTGGCAATATAATAAACGCTTCACTTTACAAACTTAGCAGTGAAAGAATCTTGTAAATTGGTCATCACGTCAGACCTCACACGTCCCCACCTGCTCTGCTGCCTCTCGTTTGCCGTTGTAGGTGTCCAGGTGCTCCTGCAGCTCCAGTACACTGAACTTTAACGTCTCCAGCAGTCCACAGGAAACCAGCTACACAACACACACACACACACCCCACGCAGAACAGCACGATTAGTACGTCTCATCATTTATAGAGCACGCTGATACCTGCTCACTGCTCATGAAAATAATCCTTCAGTGGTACAAACCAACATGCTGTTTGCATCTTCATTTACAGTGTTTATCACGAGCTCTTCTCCAGAACTTTGACAATTCTAAACTGCAGCTGACAAGGATTCAGGTAATATTTACTAACTAGAGTTTCTACATTTATTTACATTAAAATTCAATTGGAAGGTGTACTGTAACCTATAACAGAATCTCAAAGCCCTGTTCATGCTGTAATTACTTTATTTTTATTAATGCTAATGCGCTCAGCACCACTGAGGTACTCATGAGCAAGCACCACCAAAAAGCTGCCCACTGCTGCTTCACAGACGGTTCAAATGCTGAGCTCACGTTTGGTTACGTGGCTACCCTCCAATCACGGGGCCAACTCCCCAACCTTTACTCTACCAACTGCCCACAACTAATATTATAAAATTCTAATATCTTACCTTTCTTAAAAACTCATTTAAAGTATTGGCGACTGAGGCGTACCCCGTATGTAGTATTTAGTTTAGTTGAGCCTCAGCACCAAAAAGAACACTTCTAAATTTGGTAGAAGTAATTAAACGTTGCTGATCTATGATCATAGTTTACTTAAGATACTCATCATCACAACTCACAGTTTCAGCATCCAGCAGGACTGTAGGACACTGGGAGCAGGAGGTCATGACCTCTAGGGAGCTGAGGAACTGGTTTCCCATCCGCTGCAGGCCCTCACCCAGAAACCTCACCGAAGAGTGCGTGATGGAGTGAAATTTGCTCTGGATGTGCTGCAGAGAGAAGACAGTAAGAGCTTAACTGTGTCAATTTTCAGTTTCATTTCCACAGCCTTCCCACAATGCCCCAGGTTATACCACATTCTCTAACAATTCACTTGTTATAATTCACACAGTTTTAGGAATGAATCCGTGCTATCCTACATGTTATACTAGAACTCCACACGTGACCAATCAGAAGCCTTGACATACTCCGTACTGAAAGTGTGATTCACTGTTTGCACTCCGTATCAGACAGCTGTTCAAAGCAGCTTCCTTCAGATGAGGACAATGTCTAAAATTAAGTCACGTCCATCGCTGCAGGATTTGGAGAAGGTTATTCAGGCTTTTATTATGTCCAGTCTGAGTTACTGTGGTTCTCTTTATCTTGGAGTTGATGTGTCTGTTCTGTCTACTACTTCATCTCCTCACTGGGTCAAACAACACACATCACATCACACCTATTTTAGTGTCTCTTCACTGGCTTCCATTTCAATTAAATTTGATTTGTTCAGCCCTTTTTACAGCACACACTGTCACAAAGTGCTTTACATATAACTGGCCCTGCTTCTGGTGTCTTTTAGAGCTTAGTTTAAAGTTTTACTGTTTGTTTTTAAGGCACTGCATGGTCTAAGGGGACACTACATCAACACACACTGGCAAAAGTAGCAACAGAATTAAATTATGTTTTAACAGAATTATTGCACTAACTGACACGGTCAAGAGTGTGTCAGTTGTGGGTTCCGAATGTTGCTTTTGATTAATTTTTCATTAACTGCCCAGCCCTAGGGTACATCCAAACTTAAATCCTCGACCCCTTGACCCAAGTATCCTTCCACTAGTACCCCGGCTAATTAAGATTAGTCAATATTGTCCAAACAAAGCATCCCCCACAAACACACTCTTGGCGTTGTCTCACCTGGAAGAGGCGGGAGAAGACGTGGAAGGTGTAGACGGCACAGGAACCGTCCGTATCGGACAGCATCTGGTTGACATGGCAACGCCAGGCGTCCTCCTCATCGTCATAGGCAACGGGCTGGAACGCTGCCAAGATGGCGGAGAGAAAGGGCGAGGGGGGAGGAGAGCCGTGCAGCTCGGGAAAACCATCACCATCACCTTCATCCTGACTGCAATACACACAACCACCACACGGGTCAGAGTTCAGCTCTGACACACACGCGCGCTCACCTGCACACACACACACACACTCACCTGCGCGCACACACACACACTTCCACACACACACTTCCACATATTTACTCACCCACACACACTTCCACACACACACTCAAAGATTCACCTAGTCACACACACATACACACACATTCAGAGTAATTTGGTCAGACACACACGTTCACACACACCCTCATAATCACACACACTCACTCATGCTGAAGTAAACAAGCTACGTCACCAATGACAAAACGGTAAACACTGGCATGCAGCATGCTTTCCTCCCTCTCTCCTCTCCTCCTCTTTCCTCCCTCTCTCTCCCCCCGTACACTCCTCCTCCTCCTCCTCCTGTCTCCGCCCCTCACACCTCCCTCATCCCTCCCACTGCGGATGCTGCGTGCTGCAGTGCTGCTTCAGTACCGGACCTACTGCAGAGAAACGAAAAACATTTCTCCCCCTCTCCTCGGTGCATGCGCAGACACTTACAGGCCAGTGGGGCCGAACAGCCTGAAGAAGCAGACGGAGTAGAAGTATCTGAAGCCGGTGCTGCTGAGTGCGGTGAAGGACACCGACTTCATCTTCATGCTCTCGCCCTCCTCTTCTCTCTGCACACTTTGTCCCACTCCTCTTTGTCTCTCTCTCTCTCTCTCTCCTCGCTGCAGTCTTCACACTTACCGCTACAGATCTCAAATCCTCTCTCTCTCCCCCCCTACCTCTCCTGTTATTTTCCTCACCCTCGCTCTCTATCTCTCCTCCTCCTCTCCCTCTCCCACTCAGGGTGAACTAACATTGTGCTGAATTAGCAAGCTGTGTTCCTTTACCTTCATGGACTTCCTGTGTTATTCACATGAGCTTTAGGCACGTGCTGGCCAGTGTGACTATTGGTGTTTTGAGGAGGTCTACAGACGTAAGAAACCAAACTGAATGACCACGATATGAACATGTGTGGTTTCAGATCACCATTTGATAAATCTGAAACTAACCCTTACCGTCACTACAGCTAAATAATAACAAAAGGCGTTTTAATTTCACAAGCAGCAAAATAAACAACCAAACCATCTAAACATGTTTTTAATATCTACTGTATACTAAAAATTCTCCAACTTTAAAGGTGGGACCTTAACAAAATGATTAACTGCAGTACTTTGCAGTTCCTAAACCATGTCCACAGTTGGAGAACCATTACATTTGTTAGCATTAGGGATGCACCATATGGTAATTATTGGCAGAAGCCGATATTCGATGAATGAGGAACTGCATGCGTAAAGACAAGAGATTTTTCTCGCCAAAGTTCCACTGCACACTCAGAATTCTGGCACAAAAATAACACCATAGTTCTGACTATGCTATTATCAGTCGATTCCCATATTATTGTGCATCCCTATCTTAGTATGATAAATGAATTTCATCTATGACACATTCAAAAGCACATAAATGTGCAGACTCTCGTACACGCGTCACAGTTCAACCCAAAAAATCATTATGAACCAAGTGATGCACTCAGCAAACCGTTACACCCATAACGCACGTATGAATTTCATCTATATATACACTGACCTGGACAACACTCACACCCCTAACTGAGACTGAGTCATGCACTCTACTAATCAATACCTCTGTGTGTGTGTGTGTGTCCTGCTAATTTATGGTGTCTGGCTGGGTTTTGAGATTCTGCATCTTTACTGCAGTTGGAGACTAGTGTCCTCCGTCGTGATTGGCCCACCTTCACGCTGACTTGTTAGAGATGAAGAGCTGAAGTCTGGCCAACCTTGGACACAATGTCCTGGTATAGTACCCTTTCCCCAGGATCAGAGCCAAACATGAGCTCATCACCATCCCTCTTTTAATCTGGCTTATGAAATTAGCATCTCATCGGTGGGATACACACATCTGTCAATCAAGCTACAAACTGCTCTGCAGTCATCAAGAATATGGTAAAAATAGTCAAAAACGCAGCTGCTTTATGGAGTAAAAGGGGACTCTGAACACAAGAGACTCGAGTGACGTAAAAAGCAGCATTTTCAATGGCGTTAAAAGCGCTGGTATATTAGAGTACAGCAAAAAACACAGAATTTAAACAATTAAACACAATAAAAATGGTTTTTTTTTCTGTAGATTGCATTAAAAACACAGACACAAGATTTTGCTTGTGAAGGTTCTACTGAACACAGTGTGTTGTTAAGTTAGCTAAATCAGACTCTTTATGAGCATTATTTACAATCAAATTTACTGCCAAAAAAAAAGTAAAACTGTTACTGCGATCAGTCACATGTTGTTCCTATAGTTTTTGTGCTAGAAACTTGTGGTCTATAGCGGTGTGGCGTCCTTGTACACGTTTTTGATACTTCGAACATCACACTGGTGTTTTCTTGTGGTAATGCAGCTCTAGTTCAATAAGCATTTCCATCTAAAGTGGCTGTGGACCCAGTGCTGGTAGTGCTGGAGTTAGAGTTCGACCCCACGACCCAGTCTAGAAGCGAGTATCCTAACCACTAGACCACGACCACGTTACGCACTATTTCAGAAATACTGAAAGTTAAAAACAGAAATCAATCACCCGACCTGGACATGCCGGAGAAGTCGGCCTCTTCCTCCTCGCAGCGCTCGTCCAGCTCCTTGAGGGCCAGGGTGACGTCCTCGTCGCACACCGAGTCGGGGCTGCTGTGGGGGGCCGTGGGGGGCAGCGCCGTCTCCTCCTCACACAGTGACCCCGGGGGGCTGTGGACGCTGGTGGTGGACCCTGGAGGGGGCAGTGCCGGGTCCAGCTCGTCAGGGGGGTCCTGGGAGTCGGAGCAGTCGGCCAGGTAGCAGAGCTCGGGGGGGTCGGAGGGCAGCGGTGGGGCGCTACAGAACCCGGTGTCCTCACTCACGCTGCTGCTCAGCTCGTCCGCCCCGGTCATGCTGACGTCCTGTAGAGGGCAGTCAGGAGCACAGCAGTTACACCACAACAAACAACATACACATACACTCACAAACATACTGTATATACTCTGCACCTTTGCCCATCATTTGTAAATTGAAAATGTTACGCGTTTTCCAAAACAAATTCTCTAAGAATTATACCTGCAAAGCAATTATTATACTGCCCATCACACCTTGAACGTGCAGCTACAACAACATGTACAACAGCAACTGTCATAAACAACCATATTTTCATTTTAGCAATACATCATAACTGTAAAGATGAATAAAGACAATTCATAATCAAATTCAGCAACAATAACATGACTTTCTTACAGCTACAAGTTACAAAGAATTCTCAAAATGCCCCCTTTCAACATGGACACAAGCAGCAAGTCAACACCACTTGGTTCAAGATCACTGTTTTAACAATCTGTAACAATGCTCATGAGATATTATAGTTACATGTTAATCTATGCTGGGCAATATAATAATCATTGCAAATGTAATTCTGAATGCAACACTGAAACCTGAAAACCAGTTGACATATGACAAAGGTGGGGAGCTACTTTAGTGCCTCAGGGCTCGTCCACATGACAACAATTTCAGGTCAATCCAAAAAATAGTTTTGGCCTTTCATACACATGACACCGGCATTGTCGATGCTCTAAAACGAGCTTTACGGAAAACGTGTTACAGAGTGTAAAAATCTCAAAACGCCGCCCTCACGTTGTCGTACAGACAGCAAAACACCACTTTTTGAAAACAATGATGTCACAGTCCTACGTGACCAGAAGAACAAGAAGGAAGAACCCGCATGTAACAACAATGGCGGCGGATTACAGAGCTGGGTTTGTGCTGCTAAGTTTATTAGCACTATTGCAACAAAACCTGGTAATCCGGTGTCCTTTATGTTTGTACTCAGCCTGCTGAAGAAGGACTTCATGTGCATGCTCCCTGCCTTCTTCTGTGATTTTGGTGTTTCCTGTGGCTCTGTCTGGGTTTGTTTACAGCGCCACATATAGGCGTGGCATACGTATTACAGCACAATCGTTGTCGTGTGGACATAGCTTTACGCAACAGAACTACTACATAAAACAACGTCAACTGAAATATTAGCAATCTGCACACTAATTTGTTTACACCAAAATCAGATGTTTTATACATGGTACATTTTTTCATCCAAGATTAAGAATTTGTGAATTAGAGTTTGAGAATTATTCCAATGAAATCAAATCAGTATCATTCATTTTTCAACATTTTAAAAATGGAATAAACATTAAAAAAGGCACGTTCTGAATGTGGGATATAATATCAAAATGCTAAATATAGGGAAATATAGGGAATATAAAATTAGCAGATTGCAAAGAAACAAGAATAGTAAAACATCATATTATGTCATATTTAATTACACATTCAAGACCATACTCACAGTGATGACACACGTAACATACTAACATGTATTCCCATAAACAGGCACACGTCTCACATGTTCAATTCATCAATCTCAATCCAATACCCTAGCTGAGCGTCTCCAGCAGAGCGTTGAGGCTCCAGCAGGAGAACAGCAGAATTTTATAGCTGGGCTAAACGCAGGCCAGCGAGAATGAGGTCAGCTCCTGACCAGCACCACGGGACACTTAAAAACGGCAATTCAAGAAATGGGCCTGCAGTTCCAGAGATACGCCTCTTATTAGCAAACATAAGAAATCAATGAATGGAAGGACATGGGTGATTTATCACCGTGCACTCATGATAATGCAGACGTGACCTCCAGATCAGCGGCATCACACAAATACATTTCTCAATTAGTCTAAAGCGAAGTCATTCTAACAACGTGTTAGTGAAGCCAAACCAGCTTTGATGGAGCAAAAATGTCTCTTTTCTGAGTGAAAGTGAGTGTAGCTTTAAAACTGTAGTTTTTCATTTCTGCATGTAACTATATTGTCTCTTTTGTACCTCTACCTCTAGAGTGCTTATATATTAGATGCTCACTCTATGTGCCTTTGTCTTTTTGCAGTGTTAAAACTGGAGCCACGTCATCTCGTCTCTCTGTATACTTGAATACAACAGAGATGACAAAGTTTACTTTGACTACGACTGATTATTCTGGTATGTGAACACACCACAATCAAATGTGACCTCTGCATTTGACCCATCCGTGAAGGGGCAGCGGGCAACAGTGCTTGGGTACAGTACCTCAGTGGTACCTTTATCGGTCAGCGATTTGAACTGGTGACCTTTCCGATCATGAGGCGAATTCCCTAACCGTTACACTGCCCCCTGCTACTAAATGGTACTTTCTGGACAATGTTAAGCTGAAACTGAAGCTTCAAGAGGATAAACCCAGGACAAAAGGACATACATGGTAAAAGTTGTGGATTTCTACTCTGATTTTAATAGCAAGCATTGTAAGAATAATTTAATAATAATAATTTTTTAAAAGGTTATTTTTTAACACATTTTGCTGTACATTGCTATTACCACAGATTTAGTCCTATCTTAACTGAAATGATTTGAAATTCTGATTAATTAAAAATGAAGAAATATTATATATTAGTAAAGTTTTGGTCATTTTTAGCCAATTTGGACTGATTTCAGCCTATAACTCATTTGTGACTCCTTTCTGGGAGAGAACTACAGTTTTGTGCAAGATGGCGTTCCACATGACAGTCACGCCACAATAACCTGGTGGACAAGCGACGGAATAATTACACAATTACTTGAGTTTTTGTGATAGCAAGACATGGCACTGGTTCTCGTCTCCTTCCTATTCTTCTTTTATGACAGTCGGCGTCCAGCTTAATGCTGCTTCACTGCCACTGCGGCTTTGGTTAGCTTACTGACCACACATTAGGGAGTAGCTACTGTACGTATGTGTATAATAACGTAGAGCCAACTCATCCATTATTAAATTAGTTGCCAACCGTTGTGATACTCAATTTTAATCGATTTAATCGATCACTTGTTGCAGCCCTAAAGAGGTCCTTGGACTGATAAAGGTGGAAGTACAGGTTGTAAAGGAGAGGTTTCCCCCTCTTCTGTCCTGCCTCCCCCCGTCTTGCCCCTGCTTAAGTAAGAGTGGCGTGCGTGAGCGGGGAGGGCGGTGGCATGAAGCCAGAGCTGAGGCAGTATTACAGAAAGCTTTTAGTGGCACGGCCGTGGTGGACCAGCTGATGAGCAGCAGTATTGATGGTTTTATCTGGACTCATTACACTAAGAGCTCGGGGGAGAGATGACAAAAGCAGATGTCCTTGAGCTGATACTGAAGTACGAACACGCAGCACACTGGGCTGGACTTGGGAAGCACTTGGGAAGACGGATCATTCATATGTATGAAATCGAGTCGAGGAGGGCCGTAATGCAGTCAATGAGAGTGAGGGAACGCGCTGTGCTGTCACTTTCATCCAGAGCCATTCATGCAGACACTAATCAACCGCCGTCTGGGACAGTGACGTTCGTACCGCGGTCTTTTTTACGGTAAGGAAGTTGGCCCTGCGATCAGAGGGTTGCCAGTTTAAGTCCCAGACAGGTAAAGGTACCAAGATACTGCTCACTGGGCGCTGCCAAAAAAAGCTGCTCACTGCTCCTTCATGGATGGGTCACATCACACTGTGGTGCACAGTGTGATGTGGTGTGTTCACAATGACAAATAATCACTTTATTCAGTACTTGAAACTGACTTGTCGCTGTTCTTTTCTGTTCATGTTTTTTTAAATGATGGAATGAATGTCAAAGAATCAAAGAATGTTTGATTTATCAGTTGTTTGTTACTATGGTTTTAAATTGGTTACAGAGAATAGTGGAACTTCATTTGTATTGGTATTAGAGTTGGGAATCAAAAACGGGTTCAGACTCAGAACCGGTTCCATTTGATCAGTTCCATCAGAATTGGACACCCCCATCATTCTGGACTCCTCTAGTCACGCGTCCACAGCGCTATTGTGCCGCGGCTCTCATATGGAACGCCCTCATGACAAAAATGTACTTCAATCCCAGAAATGAGTCAAAAATCAGTTATACGCCCAAATCAGTCCAAATGCTCAAAAATGACCAAAACTTCAGTATTTCTCCATTTTCCATTAAACAGAAATTATTTTTCCCATTCTATAATGTTAGAGATTGGTATCAACTACTGGTATCATGACATGCCTAATAAGGTAGTAAGTCAACATATTCAACACAGCTGCACATTCATCAGAGAAACTTTGACATGAAGCACTGCAACACACACTGTTAACACACCCAGTTAGTAACATGTCGTCGAGAGCAACGCAAAGCTCAGGGTTAGCATTCACAGTGTCTAGCTCAGGCTCTATCTCACTTTTGTGGCGTGTAAAGGGTTAGTGTGTACTCACTCCATACGTGCAGGTCCGTGAGTAGCTAGGAGCGGCGTCCCCACCGGGTCTCTTTACAGTTAGTTCTGCTTTATTATTTCTCTGTCCAATTATCAGCTTTAGCACAGCAGGCCTGAGGTGTTATGTTACAGCAATATTTCCCCAAATCACAGAAGCCGACAAGCAAGCCCCATAGCAGCAGAAAAGAAATCTAATCACTAGGCAAAAACAAGTATTGTAAGGGACAGGGGTGGAACATAGTGCAGTGATTAAGTCACCAAGTGCTACTATTTTCAGCCTTGAACATGTGGGTTCAAATCTAAATCAGCACCGTGTCGAATCCCAGCAACAACTGTCCCTGTGCAAGACCTTTAACCCCAAGTTGCTGCAGGATGACTTCCTGTAGTCAGGAAACATACATGCGGAAACCGCAGCAAAAGTGCACACAGCAAGCTAAGCCCACGGAAGGAGAAGCGGCGCTCCGCAGGGTTCGGTGCCGAGTCCCCCGCAAGTTTCACAACTGATTAAGGCAGACTCCAGGGTCAAAGGGTTTTGGAAACTTCCTTTGAGAGCCGTATGGCGAAGCGAGAGAGCACCAAACACACACAAACACACACACCTAAGCAGCGACAGTTAGAACGCTCCCGCAAACCACAACTCATTCGGAGTCCCGAGCGATCCCACCTCAGGCAGCTGGCTGATATTGGCCTCGTGGGGGGCGGGGCTCTCGGGGCGGGGCAGCGGGGGAGTGGGCGTGGCTTCCTCAGTGAGGACGCTGCTGGAAGACTCTTGGGATTGCTGCAGAGAGTCCATGTGATTGGACGTGGCGTCGTCGGTCGCCGAGTCGCTGTTGAGCTGCGATGAAGGCATGAAGGGTGAACGTTTTAATACATTTACAACCAATAATGGAATCAGAAAACTTGTTAAATTGCTATTACAGCCTGAAGTGTTGAACCTGAAACATGCAGGTCGTTCTTAATCATAAGCAATACCTAATTAAAAATGTGTGGACATATTTCCATGTAAATCATTTGTTCTTTCATTTTCACATTTAAAGCAAAAATCAAAACGCAAATATTTTATTAATATTCGCTTCCAAAGCCAAAATGAAAAATTCTATTATTCTGTTATTCGGAATTTGGTTTGATTTATAATGTCAGAAACAAATGAACGAACGATACGAGGGCTCCATATCCTTCAACACTGCATCATCCTCCGAACAAGCATTTACATTCTAGTATCATGCTTCTCCCATCTGTAAATATTCCAGTCCTCTTGTTCAACATGCTGCATGCCAGTAGGATAAAATCCAGGAAAACCCATTCCAAAAGATTCATCACACTCACACAAGAGCAAGAAATGTGGGAGAAAGAGAAGCTGGGAAAGGGGTGAAGACGTTCGCTTTTACTATGGAGCACTGTGAGGATCAGATTTGACATCTACACACACACGATATTAAACAAGATAAAGGCAAAAAGGGCGAGAGTGCTGCAGCAAGCAGAGGGGAGTTAGAGCAGGTCGACCACAAGCCTGAAGATATTTTTTTAAATATTTGTCAACTACCCATGCTCAACATCATGCAGCTTTAGTTAGTTTAGATGTTTTATAACCAGCAGTATGCAGTTAAGGTCTGCAGTTTTAGGGTTCATACTGAACATCTAATGGTTCTACCCATGATACAAAAATAAAAGGGAAAAGGGAAAAAGGAGTTTTGTTGCTCCTAAGGCTCTACTTACCGTTAAAGAACCAAAAAATTAAAACAACAGGAATGTCTGGCAGGACTGAAAGGTACACAGAGAGTCAAAAAGAGAGCTCTGTAGCTTTGCCGATAATATTGACCACATTTCTTTCAATGCTGCATTATTACATAAACATGATTATTATATAAACACGATGCGAGGGATGTCTAGAGTAAGGGTCAGCTGATTATAGTCTGATTATCAGTATCAGTGTTTAATTTTCACAGATATTAAGTAATTACAAGGTGTACAATTTGCAACAATATTTGTATTTTGTTGTTAAATTTGGTCATAAATTGACATTTTATCGCTTGATGTAAAAGCTGTCAGCTATGGTAAATATGAAAATATTACTGTTCGTTATAACCTTCTATTGTAACTGCATACTGAAGTGATTTAAAGTGAGTGATTCTTTGTCATTGTGAACACAGCACAGCACACAGTGCACCACAACAACATGTGAGCTCTGCATTTGACCCATCCGTGAAGGAGCAGTGGGCAGCTGATGAGGGCACGAGGCGGTACCTTAGTACATATTCCGGTCCAGGATCGTCCAATCACAGGGGGCAACTCCCTAATCGTTTCACCCCTAAGGTCAGTTGGTCAATACGAATGCAACCACTGACATTTCTTTAAAAAAACGACAGGCAAAGCTACAGAGCTCCCGAATTTTGGGCTCACGGTGTGTATCTGGAAGACCACTAGAGTTGGGCAGGAGGCTCGGCCGGGCAGCAGAAGGGCCAGCAGAAGGTCGACTGGACCAAAGCCGACTGGGTTTTTGCGAGTTACAGGCAGAAGCAAAGCGTCTCTAACGGCGCAGGGGCGGGACGTGGCGGCGTCTAAAAGCCCAGCTCGGCCAGCAGACGCGCCATGCCTGCTCCGAGGACGAGGAGGAGGGTGAGGAGGGTTTGGGGGAAGCGCCCAGAGAGGTGGGGGAGGGAGGGGACACTTACGAGGTTGGAGCGGGTGAGAATCTGGCTAGCGCTCAGTACCTCCTCCTCAGACGACTCGTCCGTGTCCTCCTGGTTGGTGAGGTTGAGGCTGGGCGTGCTGCCCGCGTACTGGCACTCCTGCAGTGACGGCGTGTCGCCCTTGTCCATGCTGTCCAGCGAGCGACGTCGCACGCCCCAGTTGAAGTTGTCCATGCTCTCACCCTTTAAAAAAGCGGGCAGAGAAACCATAATTAATATGAGAAGTGATATAAATCAAAAAAGTTGCAAATGAAAGGAAAAACGACCACAGACGAGAAGACTGAACACCACAACACAGACGAAAACCATGCTGCGTATCCACACGTACTGAACTTTTCCACAATGGATTTAAAATCAAGCAATTGAGATGCGATGGAACTGCAGCTTTAAACTGTTTAACAAAGATATTGTAGTAGATTTGCAAAGACCCGTCCCTTTCCAGAGGCTGCTTTTATTATAGAACTATAAAAATGGCTCTAATTTGGGAGAGCTTCATGCAACACTTTGGTTAAACCTCTTAAATTTAAACTTAAAGCCTATTCTGTAACAATCACGTCTTGCAACCTATCTGGAATAATATTTCCTCATCTTCAAAAAGACTGGCTCATCAGTTAATCCATTTCAAGTTTGCTATAACTTTCTTTAAAGATTTAATGTTATAATCTTTTGTGTCTTAGCCATGTGTAAGAAGATATAAACTGTCAACGACTTGTAAAGTATGTTTTATGTTGTGCCCCTTTATTTTTTAATAAATGTCATTTTTAAATTCCCCCTACGCTATTTCGCATCAAGCATTGCTGTTCAGTGTTGTGTGTTTGCTTTGTTCTGCCTTAAAGCAATAAAAACACGTCTTGCAATGCAGTCACATCTCGACTGCTTCATTTCAAATCCTTTAGGGTGGCATAGAGATAGAAATGATAAAAATAGCCTCGATGTCCAAATACTTAACAACCTAGCTCTTTGTACTGTCAAACTGTGGTCGAAAATGAGATCATAAACATATAATTGTAGCTTTGCTTTCAGATTGTGACATTAAATCAAAACTGCCCTAATTCTGAACAGAACTTGCTTCACAAGGGAGGCAGGGTGACACCCTGTATAAAAATGTTCCAAAAAGAGAGAAAAACAAAACATGGACATGCATCAGAGATCACTTCTTCCATAAAGTCTGCTAAAGGGCACAGCTGGTAGACTGGGTCACTTTGTACCAGGTGAAAAGATGGACATGAATGAACGAACCGGTCACTAAGCACACAGACACTTACCTGCAGCTCCTGAACGCAAGAACGGGAAGAAAACAACAAAACATTTAGATAATAAGACATAAATCAGACACGTTGAGGATGACAGAACATCCTCGTGTTAGAACACAAACACTTTCACCATCGCTGCTCCACACACAAACACAGACAAAAACTGGAATCTATAATCACACAAGCACACAAAATAAATCCTAACAAACTATTTGGCCAGTTCATTTCAACTCTCTAAACATGTTACTGTTAAATAGTGCTGATTAAGAAAATCAATCCAGTGCAGCAGAGTCACTAGGAGATGAGCTCTCACCTCAGCATCCTCCAGTTCCACATCCAGGAAATCAAAGTCCTTGAACACGCCAAACTGCTGCTCACTTCCTGCGTCCTCGGCCTGCGCTTCCTCCTCACGACTGACCTCCTCCACGGTGGGGATGAGGCTGGTCTGCTGGTCGGCTGCGTCCAGGTCCTCGTTCGAGGAGAACACCACCTGAAGGGACGGCAGGGTTGTTAGGATGATCATCAGCGGTTACGGTATGGATCATTTTTTGATATGCTGCTAATATGAGTAAATTCAGAAAGCTTGGGATTCCGTCACAGTTGCTTGCATTTTCTGAGTTAAGAACATTATCTCAGAATTAAACATAATAAAATGCATTTAAATTCAGTTTTGTGTTGGAGTATTTGTTACTATAAATTTTGGCAGGAGACATGGCTTTCCTTGAATAGAAGTCAATTTGATCTGTATCAGCCCTGAAATGACCATATACCCAAAACAACACAGACTTAGAAAACAGAACAAGTTTCCATATGATAAAAGGCATTTAGATTAAATTCCAGAGTTCCATATCATGTCCATAAAAGGTTTGTCAATTCAGTTTTGTGCTAAATATAAATTTTGACACCAATTATCATTTTTACAGCAGACATATATTGGTTCAAAATTTTGTCATCACTCTTCTTGACTAGTTATAATTAGCATTAGCAGCCCTGAAAAACCCTCAGCCACCTATTAAACCATGACACATTCTTACGGTACCATACGTTCCATATCATGTACTAAATAAATCTCAAAGTCCTAGAACATGCCAAAAGGCACTTACATTAAGGTTTGTGTTCTGGCATCGCTACAGCAGTTTCATAAGGTGTGTCATATTAAGTATTAAAAGTAGGAATGCACCGATACCACTTTTTTACAAACCGCTACGAGTACGAGTATTTTTATTTGTGTACTTGCCGATACTGAGTACCGATACCGATACTTCTTAGATTCTTAGATGTAATTACTTGGGAGGCAGATTTTATTTTCTCCTTTGCAGATTATAATAAGGGTAAATATCAAATCATTAACACAAGGCTATTCCACGCCAAAAATAAACAGATCTTTCCGGTAGTAACAAAAAAGTGTCATCACATTAGACAAAATGTAAATATAAGCAGATAAAGGAAATGAAATGTACTGCATAGTTAACACAGGCAACTTAAAAGTCAGCAAAACTTACTCTGTTGACACATTCAGGGCTCCAGACAAAAGAATGAAGTTAGGAGCCTGGCTTATATTTACATTATTACTAACCCTTCCTCCATTTTGATTGGCCAGCAAGAGAGCAGTGATATTGACGAGCAAAGCGCTGTTCTAGAAGTTGAACGGATTTCAACTTGAAGCACTCTGAGCGCTGCGGTAAAAAAAAACAAAAAACAACCCTGTCCACCAAACGCTTTTCTTGCACAGAGAGTGGATCAAAACCTCACTTCCAAAGCAGTTTCTCGGCGCTTGTTGTTGCTAAGTTAGGAAAAGCATCGGGAACTTCCATGTTCGGTCCTATTTCATATAAACATTGTAGCATCTTCCTTTGAGTTCGGAAGATCAGATGCCGCTATTCGGCTTCATCGTAACGCGGTCTTCTTTTACTGTCTATGGATACAGCAGGATTTTTATGCTTATTTATTTATTTTCCCCGCAAGGGACATAGTCACAACGGCCACCTTAACTATAATGCGTTGCAGGAAACGCTGGGGCTGAGACTATCTGCCCATAATTAAAAGCTGTTTCTTGCTTCTTTAAAATAAAATTCCCTTGGATTGCGAGAGACGGTTGCCATTGGTGACTGGAAAGAACAAACTAGTTGGAAAAAAAATCCAGTCGCACTGGCGAACATTGTAGTCGCCATCTGGAGCCCTGGATTTCACACGAGCTTGTGGGCAAGACCTCTGAACCTAAGTTTCTGGATGGTTGTCTCCCCCTAGACATCGAAGTCAGGTAGGACAACAAATTACATCCGCCGACTACGACATTTGTTGTAGTGAAATACCACTGAGTGGTATCGGTGTGTGGTATCGGCAATTATTTACGAGTACGAGTACGAGCTTATTAATGAAGTATCGGCCCGATACCCGATACTGGTATCAGTATCGATGCAACCCTAATTAAAAGATTTTTAAATTAAGTCAATGAACCTGTGCTAACCTAAAGTTAAATATGTAAAACTTGTACAGTACTTAGTGTTATGGTATTTGTTATTCTAAATTTTGACACCAGTTTCCAGTTTTGTAGCATATGTATATGGCTCTCCTTGATAAGAATTGCCCTAAATGCATCAGCCCTGAATAAACCCAGTTTAACAACCAACAGGTTCATGATGCATGAACACAACACAGCTGCATATTAAGAAGAGACGTAGTGGTGTTAAAAAAGACACAGAAGACGTACGGAGGGATTTTTGGGAAGTCCAGCTTCTGGTCCACACAGAGAGAGCACGTTCATCAGCTTCTCTCTTGTTCTCCTCTGGAAGCACAACAAGGCACAGTCAACACAGTGTACACACGCTGCAATGCTTCTGATGAAAACCTGCCTTCAGCCTCCACATAAACACCACACATCACTAGCGAGCAACACTGCACCTGAGAGAGCTGCGGTCTCTTCCAGCTGACCGGAACCAGGCCATTAGAGTTGGAGCCGGATGAGGTCGAGGACGTGCTCCTGGTCACCGCGATGACCTGCGGCTTTCCGTTACGACCAGCGGCGCTGCGCTGGTCCCCATACTTGTGCCCTATGATGGGCGTCTGAAAGCAGAACCACAACCAATTTTAGCAAATTTTAAGTACTAGGATTGCACGATAAGGGAATTATTAGCCGATGCCGATATCCGACGCTGATAAATGAGGAAGGCAAAGTTGAGCGTGTTAAGTCGAGATATTTTGCTCGCCAAAGTTCCACTGCACACTCACAATTCTGTCACAAAAATAACACCATAACTGACATTTCTAACACAGCGACAAGTCAAGCGAGTGTAAAGGCAGAGTGGAGCGAGGGTGGAGCATTTCCAGCGTAGTGCACATCATTTTAAGACAAAGTCACTTCCCACCCTATGTAGTGTACCAAGTCAAATAGGGCGCGTGTGTGACTCTCCATGTGCACTACCTAGTGAGTAGAGAGCCGTTAAGTTACAACCCTGGCTATTTCCTGAAATGCATACTACCACATAGAACAGTATGATAAAAGCACCTTACCTACCATACTATTAAGTGCAGTAGTACACAGCTCGGGACACAGCCCATGTGTGAGCTCACATTCACTAAGTGACACAAACACCATTTAGTTTAGTTTAAAAAAATTGTGTGTGCAGGTAGAGTTGAGCGTGTAAAGACAAGAGATTTTGCTGGTGAACGCTCCACTGCATGATCAGAATTCTGCCACAAAATAACCCCAATACATTTTAAGACAGAAGGCACGGGCCGTATAAAATCCCACCTCGGACTTTGAACATGTGGCACAAGCGCTACCTTTCCCACATACAAAAAATGCAGGATCAAAAATCAGCTGGCAAATCTAAGCTTCGGCCCGATGCCGATTAATTTAAAAGAAGCAATAATCAGACGATTCCGATATGATTCCGACATCATCGTGCATCCCTATTAAGAAGTCTCTCTGGAGCACCTTGGGGTTTAGGGTCTTGCTCAGGAGCCCAGAGAGGTGGTGGTAGAGCTTAAATTAAAATGAAGACAATATGAGGAAGTCGAGTGTGGGCCAGTGTCGCACCTCTGAGATGTCGAAGTGGAAGTCCAGCGTTTTCCCGGGCAGCTCTTTGGAGGCGTTGTTGAAGATGCGGGTGAAGGTGATTTCGGGCGAGCTGGACGACTCGGCGCTGTATGAGCGCTGCACCTCATCGGGCACCACCAGACTGGCAGAGCGGGACACCACCAGCTTTAGAATGTTCTGGGCCTCCTTCCAGTATGGGCTCTGCATTACACACACACACATCATAGTTGTTTCAATGCTTTAATGTCTCACTTAAGTGACCAAAATGCATAACGTCTCAAAATGTCAAAACATTAACTAGTTTTCCATTCCATGTCGTTCTCTGCAGTGCTTTCTGCTTAACTGTTTGTCCCTCTCTCGCCCTGCTCTCTCCTAGCCGCCCTGAGGTCATGGTAATGTGGACAAAAGCAGCAGCGCTCAATCCACTCCTTAATATGAGAAAGCCTCCTGCCCTGAAGCTCTCAAATATCTCAACCATACACATGCATCTGTACTGAAGCTTACACAAGACAGCACAGCCACTCTCTCACTCACTCACGTTCTCACTCTCTCACTCACTCTCTCACTCACTCACGTTCTCACTCACTCACTCACTCTCTCACTACCTCACTCACTCTCTCACTCACTCACTCTCTCACTCACTCACGTTCTCACTCACTCACTCACTCTCACTCACTCACTCACTCACTCACTCACTCACTCACTCACTCACTCACTCACTCACTCACTCACTCACTCTCTCACTACCTCACTCACTCTCTCACTCACTCACGTTCTCACTCACTCACTCTCACTCACTCTCTCACTCACTCACTCTCTCACTACCTCACTCACTCTCTCACTCACTCACGTTCTCACTCACTCACTCTCACTCACTCACTCACTCACTCACTCACTCACTCACTCACTCTCTCACTACCTCACTCACTCTCTCACTACCTCACTCACTCTCTCACTCTCTCACTCACTCTCTCACTCACTCTCTCACTCTCTCACCCTCTCGCTCACCCTCTCTCACAGCTGGAACTGAAAGGTACCAAACCCTGTTATTAAACAGGCCTCAGCAGCAAACTATAAAGGAGTATTAGAGTATTCATCGAAAACCAAACCTAGTGCCGACAGCAGAGAGAATTAAATGCTCAAAAGTGTGGTTGGATTTGGCAGTACTCAGTGGTTATCACAAGTACAGTATTAAAGTACCACTAAGAACAGCAGCACTGTTAGCATCTTAACCACACAAGAGGTGAGAAAGAGTCCTGAAGCACAAAGCAGCTCTCAACCTTCCTCACCAGCAGCAGCAGCTCACCTGCACGTATTTGCCTATGATCTTCATGATCTCCAGGTTGAACTGCTTGACCGGAGCTGCTGACAGGTCGATGTAGCTCAGCAGGCTGTAGATGATCTGCAGCAGAGACTGCTGCATGCTGGGAAGCCCTTTCTCCAGTAACTACACGTTCAGACACAAAAAATAACAAAATAAGGCTGCCGAATGATGTCCAGTGAAATAAAGCATAAAAGACACCAACTAGCCCCCAGACCCACCTCCGCCAGGTAGGTGACCAGGTTAAAGGTGATGTCGGCGAAGGCGTCGTGCAGGTAGCGGCACACCACGTTGATCCAGTTGGTGTAGTCGCGCGAGTAGCTGTGTGTGGAGTACAGGCTCATCATGTGTGCCAGGTTGGCCAGGGTGGCGGACTTCTCTTCAGCGCACACCTTGGCGATGCGGTCAGCCGTCTCCTTGCAGAACGCGGTGGGGCTGTCGAAGTGCTGGATCAGGTGAGGCAGCAGACACAGGATGTTCAGAGGAAAACCTGCAGCGGAGAAGACAGAAAACATTTTAGCTTGGGGTCCTGCATGACTTACACCTTTATACTTTATCCATTTATATAAGTTACTATAAGAACTGGAAGCAAGACTTAGTGTTGGTGCGCTGACCTGCGAGCTGCGAGGGGTCGACGAGCGTGTGTCGGGACACGCTGATGAGCCGGCTGAGCAGGTGGATGGTGAGCTCCTGCGTGGCGGCCGAGGTGAAGCCTTTGAGGAAGAGCTGCAGCAGGCCGGGGAAGTTGTACCAGCGCAGTTTGGCCTGCACCCGCTCCAGACGCTCCCGGCTCTCGGCCTTCTCCAGGGGCAGCTGCGCCAGCAGCCGGTTCAACAGCCGCAGCGCCAGCAGGTACTCGAACTCGTAATCCGACTCCAGTAGAGACGCCGCGATCCAGAACACCGTCACCAGCAGGTTGGTGGGGTCGGCCGGAGGACATGCCTCTCCCGGTCCGACCACGCCCCCGGGCACGCCTCCGCCTCCTCCACCTCCACCTCCACCTCCACCTCCTTCTCCTCCCCCACCACCCGGGACCGCGCCCTCGCGGAGAGACGATAAGCTCCGGGTTCGGGCCAGGTTACCGTGGCTACCGCCCAGCCGGTCGGCGACGTCCAGGGTGTTGCTGCGGCGACGGTCACCCTTGCGCTCGCCCATCAGGCTGGCGCGGAGCGAGTTGCTGCGGGCGTGGCTGTAGTGGGCGTGGAACGGACCGCCGCTGCTCAGGTTGAGCTGACCCGTGCTCTTCCTGTTGATGGCGAATTTGGTGCCCAGCAAAGGATCGTGGACAGAAGCTCTGCAGAAGAAAAATGTGGCGCTTTTTTAAAGGGATGCACGGCAATATCGGAATCGTATCAGAATTGGGTGATAATTGCTTCTTTTTAAGTAATTGTTATCGGACCGATGCTTGGATTTGCCTGATATTTCCAGCCGTTATCTGATGATGCATTTATCGTATGTGGGAAAGGTAGCGCTTATGTCAGGCATGTCCGAAGTCTAAGGTGGGATGTTATACGGCCTGGGTCTTAAAACGTATGCCGTTATTTTGTGCCAAAATTTGGGGTATGCAGTGGAACATTCACCAGCAAAA
This sequence comes from Distichodus sexfasciatus, assembly GCA_032718565.1. Lineage (NCBI taxonomy): Eukaryota > Metazoa > Chordata > Actinopteri > Characiformes > Distichodontidae > Distichodus > Distichodus sexfasciatus. The sequence goes on from JAVGVS010000128.1 coordinate 676,660, forward strand.
TCTCCCGTCTTTATGCACACTGCTGTCTGCACGTGTGGAAAAATGTTTAACCAAATAAATTGTGTATTTGTGTCACTTAGTGAATGTGAGCTCACACAGCGGCATACTACTGCACCTAATAGTATGGTAGGTAAGGTGCTTTTATCATACCATTCTATGTGGTAGTATGCATCTCAGGTAATAGCTGGAGTTGTAGCTTAACGGCTCTCTACACACTAGGTAGTGCACATGGAGAGTTACATGCACCCTATTTGACTTGGTACACTACATAGGGTGGGAAGTGTCTTCCTCTTAAAATGTTGTGCACTACGTTGGAAATGCTCCACCCTTGCTCCACTCTGCTTTTATGCAGGCTTGACTTGATGCCGGGTTAGAAACGTCAGTTATGGTGTTATTTTGTGCCAAAATTCTGAGCGCGCAGTGGACCTTTGGAGTGCAAAATATCTTGTCTTTACACACGCAACTCTAAGCATTAAATTATCAGACACTGGCATGGACCAAAAATTACTATATCATACATCACTAGTATCTTACTTACACATTAGCTGTAAGTGTATAAAGGCAAAAGTGAATTATATAATTATATAGGCAAAAGTCTTACTGCGACAGCACAGCCAGCAGGTCATAGTTCTTCATGGTGTCAGCTAAAGTATCTATACCAGCCTCCAAAGTCAGGAGCAACTCTATCACAAAGCCCTGTGCAGGAAAGAAGGAAGGAAAGAGATGAAGTTGAGCGGCTGCAGAGACAATAAAACTGATTATCCATTAACAAGAGTCTAATAGTTCTAATAAACACAGTAATGCTGGTACAATGCTTCTGACTTGGTGTACAGTCCCCTTTTAGACGGCAGATATACAACTACAAAAAAGACGTCACACGTTATATTGTTTTTGTATTTAATTATTTGCATCTATTTTCACAGAAACCACCTCATATTACATTAAAACAATAATGTATAAAAATAATGTTCTAACTGTCCCTAGGATTCACGTGAATTTTAGCGAGTGACGATCACTGTGAACACAGCACGGCACATAGTGCACCATCACCACATGTGAGCCCTGCATTTCACAAATCCGTCAAGGAGCAGTGGGCAGCCTTTTAGTCAGTAGTGCTTGGGGACGGTACCTTGCTCATAAGTACCTTAGTGGTACCTTTACTGGTCCTGGACTTGAACCGGCGACCCTCCGGTCACAGGGTCAATTCCCTAACCGTTACGTTATCAGCTGCCCGAATGAGTGTGTGCTACTTTAGTATTTTATGACAATTTGAAGTTTCAACATGCACTTTTTAAACAAACAAACCTAGTTTGATGAGTGTTGAGTGCATTAATATAGGGTCAGATTAAAGTCAGCGTGTGACGTTACCTGAGCCTCCTCTCCAGGGTCTCCCACAGTCTCCACCAAGCGTGACAGCACGTCGGACAGCGTGGTGGCGGTCAGCGGCTGCTTCAGAGCCCTGAAGATCTGGAACGAGCGCCCGGCGTAGTGGCGAGAGGAACAGGACAGAGCCGTCTGCAAAGCCACCTCGCTCAGCAGCTGCTCCAGCTGGAAACCTGCTCTCACACACACACACCATCACCATTAGGGATGAGTACCAAAACCCGGCATTAAACAGGCACTGTACGCTGTAAAGAAGAGATCTGAAATGTGCCAACACACACTTGAGGGTTAGAGGTGAGGCTAATCACTGGTTCATCAACTTCATTACACAGAATTCATTTGAATATTCTGAGGTCCAGTTTTACCCATCACTGCTGTGACTGCACTCTCACAAACCAGCAGAAAAGCAAGTTACTCTCTGACCTGACGGGGTCTGTTTGAAGACGGTGACGACGTGTCTGAGGAAGACGCTGAGCTGCTCGGCGCTCTTGATGTTGGGGTTTTTAGGAGACATGTCCTCGTGGTTCCACAGCGGACCTCGCTTCCTGTGAGCCGACCAATCGGAAGAGAGAGAGAGAGAGAGAGAGAGTGAGGGCCAGAAGGCGGATCGGTCAAGCAGAGTAAAGAACAGCAAACAAAAGCAGAGAGGCTAAGAGTCGACCATCAGCTAGGAAGCCACTCTTCACAAACCCACGCAGATTTTTAAAAAATTCAGAGGCACACACATGCAGTACAACAATACCCCTTCCAGTTAGACTCGGCTGCAGATAACGAGACAACACAAACAGCTTTAGCACAGAGCATCTTCTAAATCCAACTGTAAAAAACTCTGAAATAAAATTAGGGTTGCACCACAACATTGGAATTCATCAGCATCGGACCAATTATTAGATTTGCCTGATATTTCCATCAGATATTTGATGCTGCATTTATTGTACGAGGAAAAGGGTAGCGCTTGTGCCAGACATGTCCAAAGTCTTTTATACGCCCGCCCCTTCTGTCTTAAAATGTATGGTGTAATTTTTAATGCCAACATTCTGAACACACAGTCAAACATTCACCAGCGAAATCTCTCGTCTTCACGCTCCGTCCAGTCTGCCACTACATCTGTGTGTGTTTCCTTGTAGCTATTTTAACATCACAAAAAATAAAATACGCACTCTTTCATCAGAAGCAATATCCCATATTTACAGTACAAGCCTTATCAGTGAACTATGAGGTCAAACACACAAAATAAACAAAAACTAAATCATTGCTCGCTAATTTTAATTGAATGAAAGTGTTCCAATTAATCAAGACACTGATTTGAGCTCCATATCGCCCAGCCCTAGATCACACGTGGCTGAAGTGTGTGTGTGTGTGTGTGTAGTTGGTGGAGTACCTGGAGCTGATGAACTCGATAAGGTTTTTGACTTTCTCGTCCTGCTCTGCGTTCAGGTCCACCTGGTTGAGCAGCGCGGGGGTGAGGTGGGGCAGAGCCGAGCCGCCCAAACTGATGCTGGACGACGTGGAGCTGGAACTCAGTCCCGAATCTGTCATCGGGGACGGCTGGTAGTCGGGAACCAGTTCCGTCACGCCTGAGCGGTGAAGGAAGAAGAAAGAAAAAAAAAGGGGAAACAGACATGAGAAGAACAGGCAGACTGTAAGGTGGACAGTCAGGGATTGGACAACTCCAGCGTTAAGACGTGCTCTGACGAGAGACTAGTGACATCTGCTGGAGGCCTCTGACTCTACAGCAGCGTTTCTCAATCCCAGTCCTCGTGGCCCACCGCTCTGCACATATTGGGTATTTCCTGCACTGTCACACGCTGGTCCTACGTTGCTAATTAGCTAATCAGTAGCATCAGTTGTGCTGTGGGTCGGGAAAGTGGAATCTGTGCAGAGCGGTGGTCCGTGAGGACTGGGATTGAGAAACGCTGCTCTACGGCAACACATTTGCGTGTACTTCATTCGGAGAAATATGACATTTTTATATGATAAAACACCGCTATGTGTCATACTGTAACAAGCACGCAATGCTCGCAATACAATTAATCAATATAAAGTCTGACTGCCCAAATATTCCAAATAGTTGAGCTTCCTGCTTTAGACTCAACATTATATTTATTTGACCATAAATTATACATTTATTTGTTTTTTAAGTGAAAGTGAGTGATGATTTGTCATTGTGAACACAGCACATGGTGCACCACAACCACACACAACCACATATGAGGTCTGCATTTGACTCATCCGTGACTCATCCGTGAAGGAGCAGTGGGCAGCTTTTGGCAGTAACCGGGGAACAGTGCATGGGAACAGTACCTTACGCATGAGTACCACAGCGGTACCTCTGAGTCAAATGCAGAGACCAGATTTGGTTGTGGTGCGCTGTGTTGATAATGACAACCACTCACTTAAGTTCCCTAAAATCTAACCATTTTTATGTATCAGTCCCATTTGATTTATTTCTGAATGTAATTATTTTCATGTATGGGTTCATGTCAGGAAAAGCATGCGGTGTAAAACTGGACAAAAAAGGTTTTTATGTAATGTAAATGTTACTGTACTGTAATGATATGGCACCCACCTGTGAGGTTAAACTCTTGTGGTGCAGGCTTCACGGTGAGGACTCGGGGCTCGTGGAACTCGCGGTTGCGCAGCAGGACGGACGCCAGCGACTGCACGCTGCTGTTAGTGCCCTGAACCACCAGCAGGTGGAGCAGCAGACGCTTGCAGTGCTCGTACACCTCCGGATGCTGATGGTCAAAACCTGCAGCCAAAAGAAAACCACATTCACTACACCAGCGCACAGTAGCACTTCCGAAGGATCCAGGCAGAACACAGGGATCTTCAAAGTGGGGGCTGCTGTCGTACTGCTAATACCATTATCCTCCTCCCTTTGTAAAAATGGGTATTTTCTAGGGATGCATGATAAGGCATCTTGGGAAATAGTCAGGGTTGTAGCGTAACAGCTCTCTACACACTAGGTAGTGCACAAGGAGTGTCACATGCGCCCTATTTAACTTGGTACACTACATAGGGTGGGAAGTGACTTTTTCTTAAAAAAAAGTCATTTCCAGAGCACTACTCTGGAAATGCTCCGCCCTCGCTCCACTCTAATTATAGTGTGTGTGACAAGTGTAGTGTGTGTGTACAAGACTTACCTATAAAAATGGAGTGCAGTAAGAGGTGCAGGTAAGCGCTCCACTCCACTTTAACTCCGTGGTCCACGATGAGGTCAGTAAGCAGAATCACAGCGATGTTGCACCTGCAGGGAGGACAGAGGGGTCAGCAGAGTAAACACGGAGATGCAATGGTCTTGAGAGCTTGAATTAAAAGATGGAAAGACAGTTCCTGAAGTCGTCAGCTGTCATCCAAAAGCGCTTTTTCAGTTCTAAAAATCTGACCTGAGTTCCAGACATTCATCCTCTAGTGGGGCGGTCCCCTTAAAAGTGGTCGTTGACTCACACCTGCTGACCGATGGGTCGTTTAGGTCAGGTGAGGCAATGTGTGGATCAAGGTGGGAGTGGTTGAGGTCACCTGAGTGCAGGTGTAGAACCTTTGTGCTTGCTTGCCTCACTCTACCATGATGAGAGTCTTACGGTCATTAGAATATAAAGACGGATTTTAAGTGATGAATTGTGTGTCATTGTGAACACAGCACAGCATAACAATGTGACCTCTACATTTGACCCCCCCGTGAAAGAGCTGATGTGCAGCACCCAGGTAGCACAGTTTGGGAACATTACCTTGCTCATGAGTACCTTTGTGGTACCTAAACTGGTCTGGGATTTAAACCGGCGGCGACCTTCTGATCACGGGGCTAACGTCCTAACCGTTACACTACCAACTGACTGTTGCAGGTGGCTGACAGACGTCCTGCTTTACTCCTCTCTCTAACCACCTCTCTTCCCTGTCCAAAATGTGACCACTTGCATCCCAAAAAGAGTATCGATTCTCCTGTAAAGCAGCGAGTCTTGTTCTGATGAGCTCCGGTGTTGTGCCATACATCTGGTGTGGGTGCTCGGTCTACGTCTGGTTTTTACTGATGAAGTCTTTCACATGAGACATAAAACATGTCCAAGAACTTTAAACATGTCCAGCTGATTTCGGTTCAGTCACTCAAGACTACCGCGTCCCGTACGACTGAGAACCCACACAGCAAAAATCTGACATAAAGAAATTCAACAGTAAAATCTGAGACCTGTGCAGAGAGACCCCAGGCGAGGTGGTCTCGGGCAGGTAGTCCACCAGCGGAGACCAGCAGCCACCCGTGGGAGGGAAGGGCAGGGGCTCGGGCCGGTTGTGCTCCATCACCTTCAGACGCCAGTTAGCGTAGACTGGCATAGAGTCACCTGGGAAACGGGGGTGGACGGAGAGACGAGGGGAGAGTTGGATTGGACAGGAAAAAAGAGAAATGTCTTTACATTGGTGAGCACTGAGTAAGCATTTCTCACATATACAGTAAAAATATAATAGAGTAATATACAGTATAAAGCTACAAAACCTAATTATTTATCTAATCCATTCAATCATTTAAATTAAAAGTATTTTTTACTCATGCATAATAAATAATAAATATTTTGCACTCTTTCCCATCTTCTGCTCTACATCAGAAGTTTGAGGACAATGTAAAGGAATCAGACTGCTCACAGTGGTTTGAACAACACTCCGCCTTATGGACAGACACATGTAGATTACTGTAGCTATACCAGCTGTGTGTGTGTATGTGTGTGTGTGTGTGTTGTTCTCACTCTTTTCCTCCTCATAAGATCCTCCAGAGCTGCTGCTGTATCGGGACTCCAAGCGGTGATGCTGTCTGTTCAGATTACTGTTCAGCCCACCGTAGATGTCCAAATGTGTGTAACTACACACACAGACACACACAGAGATACACAAACACACAGGGTGAGAGAGAAACAGAGGGATCAATGTTGCAAAAGATCGAGAAAGGCAGTTCACTGGAGAAGCTGTGTGACTGCTGTGTAGAAGTAGAAAGGCATAAAGTGGTGAAAAAGGCAATAACTAACTGAAAAGGTGTGTAAGCAGTTAAGTGACAAAATGACGTGGAGATAAAAGAGAAACAGCAGTTTGAAATATTTCACTCGAAAAAATGATAGTGGTAGCAGTTTTAAAATTCCCACAATGAAGAAAACAGGTTAAAAGTTGTTATAAAAGTGATAAAGTGCTTCAACTAGTTGAGAAGTTTGGGATGAGGTCACACACTGTCCAGGAAAAAAATCTGACCACACTTTGTGACCTCAATTGTGACCCTCCACGGGAAAATCAGTCGCTTGTTGCAACGGAGGTTTCCGAGAAAAACGAGCGTTTATGTTGCGTGGGGTAAAATTTTGGATTTTTTGTTTTTAGTGTTTTGAAACAGTGGAAGGTCTATACTGTACTGTTGTGAATAAATTTGGCTGAAAAACTTACCCTTTCCATCCTAAAAACGTGACTTTCTTGAGGTGAGGAATTCAATTCCAGCAGAATGTTAAAAGTTTGTGTTTTGACCGCTCTACTTCAATATTTACGCTAAATCCACTGGTTGACTAGCGTGAAGATATTTCTCCGGAATCCATCTTCGTCTCCCGAGTTCAGTTAACCTAACGCAGGTAGGCTATCCGTGTGGCTGTGAATGCAGCGTAGGCTAGCGTAAATGCAAACGTAGCCGCGACCGCACCAAGCGTCTGTGAGTGCTACGGCGATAGTCAACTTCGACGGCAGATTTCTCTGTTTCTCACTTGGCGTGACAGGAGAAACCCGACTC